>JAULBR010015982.1:0-15875 GCA_032355825.1 Melanodrymia aurantiaca
CGCTGCGTCGATTTTTCAAATATCAAACATGTATAAATAAATTAATTAATAAAAGACATCGTCAGTGGATCGTATGAACGCATCGCATGTAGGTGCACACGAGACGCATCTGTCTGCGTCAAGTCTGCATTTTTTAACTCAAGACGCCTGTGTTAAAAAATGCTCGTCTGCACCGGGCATTAATATCAGTTTCTTGCATCCATAGAACATGATATCGCTCTCAACGACGGTCAATAATTGATAATTGTTTTGTGCATAGTTGACTGAAATACATGACCAAAATACATGTATTTAATGTAGCAGATGCATTTTACATAATTTATGGATGCCTACATAATTACAATTTTTTTATTGTTTATTTTTTCAGTATACAGTGTAGCCAGTTATGTCTAACCCAGGAAGAGCTCCACTTTGCAAGTGGAGATAACCTGCAAGGTGATTGTATATTTGTGTAAATAGAACAAAACTGCCATGGGTTACGTGCAATAATTGGACTACTGCTGACGATCCTGAAAGTGTATAACTTGAACTCAGTTGGTTGAATACAGATGTTAGTGATTCTCAGCAAACAATGGTGTAGAAGATGACAAAAAGTGTACCGTAGGGATGAAGGGACACAAGTGAAAGTTTCAGACGTGCATTATATCATTTTTGTCCCAAAATCTGAAAATTGAGAGGTTGCACCAGCCTCTTTCTATGCCACTGTGAAACATTGATCTGCTATCATGGCAGCAGACAAGAACATAGTGGCAAGACAAATGAGATAATGTTGGATGTAAGCGAAAGAAATTTTCAGATGGTGAAAAAACACAAAGTGATTTGATCAAATTGATCTTAGCAGTAAGAAAGAAGTATAATGTTGAAAAACGAAGAAAAGAGTGTAAAGAATATGACATCACAAATCAAACCGAGATGTGGCTTAAGAAAATATTGTAAAAAACAAAGCTAACATAATGTGATATCCAGACTTGACTTGAGGTGATATTCGTGGCAGCCATGACAAGAATACACCTGTTGTGTAAATGGCAGTGTCAACTACAGAGATGCGATGTAAACCACATGTGATTTCCTGAAACTTAATGCATATAATATTCAAATGTGTTTTACAATCCGAACAAAATTAGGATTTCGTTTGACTCCCTCCCCTCCTACTCCTAAAATATAACATTGATTAACTTTGGAACAATATTTTTACATAAAAGGCAATCTGAAATTGGCTTTAAAACACTGCCCTTCTTCCGAACATTGTTCGGATTGTGAAATTCATGAACATTTATGCATGGACCCTAGTTACTACAACTTCCCACCTTCATTGAACTACTCATGTACTCAGAATTGACATAAATTCATTGAACTAACTCATAATTCATGGACATTCATCTATCATTGGAAGTACAGTTAAACTTGTTAATAGCATATTTTTTATGCACCATGGCTATGCAAATAAGAGGAATCTACTGTATTTGTTTTAGTGAGTAATAGTGTTTATACCAAATTGTATGTTTTAATTTATTTATTTAAAATAATAAATATCCCCAGAAACACATCAAACAAATCATGTTAGGGTCGGAAACTTCAATTAATTATATCACATTTTGGATAATTATAGGTACATGTATAAAAATAGTACAATTATGTTATAATTTAATTTATTGAAATATTTAAATTTTCCTAATTTTGGATTTTCGTACAGTATATGAAAAATTATTTTTAAGATGCTTTATATTGCCATGAGTAGAGTATATAATACTATAAATGACTGCTCAAAACTGCTTGAAAAACAAAATATTTTCTATATCATACATGGTATCTCTTTTGCACTTATTTTGAAGACCAACTAATTTTGTAGGTTTATTTTGTTCAGAGAGGATACTCTAATAAATCAATTTGCTTTAGTGTTACTTTTTCAGGGGTGGCACATTGGCAATAACATAAATTTTTGGCTTTTAGGTTTAAATGAAGTTTTTACTTTCGACTCGGTTTTATTCAGAAATAATTGTAAGTCTTTATAGATAAAAAAAAATTGTTTCATAATTGACTATGAATGATATTCTGTGATACATGTATCAGTTTAAAAACAATATATACAAATCCATTTTAATACTGTAGCAGAATTCCTGTTGTAGATTGAAGCATTATTCATAAATTATTGTTAAAACTACTGTACTTAATCAATGAAGTATATCATTTTTAAACACAGTAATTAATGACAATGTCAATACTACAGAAATTGGAGAAAATATTTGACAGCTTAGGGTCCATAAGTTAAGGATAGCTGTATTGTATATAGCAATTTGCAGATGTTGATAGTAGTTTATAGACAAGGGAAAGCCTGAATAAATCCATGTAAAGTTCAAGCTCATTATACATATGACTATTGAATGCAGGACTATTTTGTGTTTATAATTAGTACAAATAGAAGGAATTAATCAGGACATATTTTGGAATACTCCATTTTTATATACTCATGTTTATCACCAAACATTTACAGCAGTTTCTATGCTGGATATTATTTTTAAGTAACACAACTCAAGATTAAATTTAATATAGTTGATGGTATATAATATTAATTTGTCTAGATTCGAAAATAAAATTTTTTACTTCAAATTTTAAGCGGCTAATGATTTAATTTTTAGTTGACTATTATTTCCATTTATTATATGTTCGAGAATTAAGTAGTTAAATTATAACCCCTCAACCACATCAATTTGTAACTACTTCCAAAAGTGCTTAATGTTAATTAAATATGGCTTATTGCCAGTTATTGGATACTAATTTTTACATGTTTCGGTATTAAAAAAAACCCATAAAAGTACAATTAATCAAACTACATGTACTTTGATTAATTGTATTTTATTAGTACCCAATAACTGCCAAAAAGTAATATTTAATTGACATTAGATATTTTTAAAGTATTATTACATTTCTGTTGAGAAATAAGTTGCATGTATGCTTGTGCCTGGCTTGCTCAAATGTATATACATTTAGTTTTAGTACTTATATGTAGTTGTGAATACATGTACTCTGAGAATAAAATTCTGATGAGTATGAACTTATTTCAAAAATGTATTAGTTGGAGATAATCTGAATGTATTACTCTGTCTACAAATCTCCAGTTCATTGAGATTAACTCAGTTTTTTTTAAATATTTTCACATCTATTTCTGAACCCTTGGTCAGAAATATATGTCACAATATTAAAAAAACAAATCTTAAGTTAATCTAGATGAGCTACAGTTTATTACTTTGTCTACAAATTTATATATCAGTTTGTTTTATTTAACTACGCCACTAGAAACACATCGATTATAAATCAGCAGTTATTGGGTGTCAGAATTGCAGATACTTTGATTATACATGTATTACCATAGCAGGCCCATTAGAGCCAGGGGTGCTATGTCCCCTACCCCCAACCTTTTAAGATTTTTGTGGGTTTTTCTTTTTATCAAATTCAAACATACTTATAGCCCTGCTTAATAAAGATCACTATCATTGGCACCCACACTTTAAAAAACGCTTTGACGTCACTGAATAGGATACATTGAGTGTCTTACTCAGTTTATTAAGCCAGTCCTGGCCAAATTCCCATGCAAATATGTAATAACGGACCTTGGAAACTCGAATTTCCATAATTCCAAAAACTCGATATCTCAAAGTATTTGACCTGTCCCAAACCATTGATTCGATAGAAAAAACCTCCCAAACAAGAACTCAAAGTGCCCAGAAGCGGTCATTATAAATGCCACTGCCAGCTGTTTTGATTTTGTTGTTGATGTATGATGATTGAAGATCAGCAACTTGTGTAAATATAACACTATGCATATTAAAGACAATCGCTCACCATTTTGGAATGAAAATCGGGTTTACGATAACTTTTGGATCACATTATTATCTGGAGATGTAGCAGAGCTGAAACGAATCTATTTGGCGGAGACTCGCGCCCTCGTCACGAGATCCCGATTTTCCCGCCAAAATGGTGAGCGATGGTCTTTAAGTTCTTATTCATTTTTAAAGAATTGATATCACTAGGCTGACTGTTAGAATATTTCTGCTAGAAATGGAGAATTAGAACCACCGTCTAGACTGTGTATATAAAGAAAATTGTTCAGCCGTAATATATTGTTTTAATGTCAAGGTCTTTAATAAAACATATTTATTTTATTAAAATGCAGTCTTATTGTTATCATTTGTTCATCCTTACCATGTTTTGTCACCTATGTTTGTGCTGATGTGTCATTAAACATTCATTCATTATCATTTAAGTTCAATTTGGTTATAAGACTTTTTCGCATCGGCAAACAGAATACCATTGATGCAGTTAATATAATTTATTGTGGTTTTTGCATACATTTGCTGCAAAAATTATAAGCATGAATGTCATTTAGAAACCCAAAATCTATTATATATACAGTAAGCACATGAGTGGGAATCCCACATGACTTGTACACATTCTTTGTTTCTGACAAAAGTAGACTGGCCACGTGGTGCTAGTAATTGAAGAAATAGGTGGTTGTTTACTAAAGAAATGAGAATGATAATCTTTCGCAAATTTTTTCGCCAATGTCAAAATTCTTTCGCAAATATTTTTAGAAATTCGCAATTGGCAAATTTGGCAAACGGCAACGCAAACCCTGGGGATAATTTTAACTTATTTACATGCTTTTATTCAATTAAGGTTTGTCCATGACTAAAGTTAGTGTTAGTATGAGAGAGGAAACCTGCTACTCCTCTTTGATAGGCAGTAAGGAATCTTTTATATACATGTATATGCCCTTTCCACAGAAACCAACTGTTATACCAGTCTGTGTAAATGTAAGTACACCTTCCCATTGAGGCTTGCAGAATAGTCACTCTGGTTTGGTCGGTACTGCGATTAAAATGTCCGTGCCTCAATTGTGATTCTAACGCAGTACCTACATGTACCAGACTTAAACTTGATGTGTCAACAACACGACAGAAGCTGTTTCACCACATTGATTTAACATTATAAGTATTAAATAATAGAAAGTTACAGTTAGTGTGTTTAACAATATTACTGGAGCACATTTATTAATACTTACTTACTTAATAAAAAGTTTACGTGCCTATATCCAATTAAGGTTCAAGCACGCTGTCCTGGGTATGCAATCCAAGTGGCTGGATTGCCTGTCCAGGATAGAATTTTATTAATTAATTATTGCATTCTAAGTACACAGTCGACTCCCAAATGGTCGAATTGTTATTTGGTTGAATAATTAAATAAACAGGAGGTAAAAAGCAAGGGTTCTAACTAGGCGTACATAGAATGCTGCCCTTAATGATAGAAAACCTGCAGAAAGGTTTATTTTTTGTTAACAGCATTCATTAGTACATTGTGCTTTCTTATCAACCAACAATATTATTAGTCACAAATACCCACCACACTATTACAATGATCCCAAAAGAAAATATTTATTTGGTTGCATTTGATTACCTCTCATTACTGCATGAACACAGTCTATTATATTTTCACGGTAGCCTGTGGCATGTTTCATTTAGCTCAAATGACCAAATGGCATGTCACGGTTCTCTCACATGGCGTGGCGCGATATAACTGGTTAATGTCACTAAAAGAAACAATGATGTAGACAATGGCTTTTCTGTGGGCTAATAAATATTAGTAACAACATTGATCTTAAACATTGGCGTAGACACCAGCATTGATTATAATTCTGTGAATATTGCAGACGCGACTATCCAGGTGATAAGAATAGAGTAGATCAACACTCATGTCTGTTTTCACCTGTCGCTGATTTGTATAGCGTATAACGGATATTCTGTTTCACAATACAACTAATAGATATTTATATTTGCCAGATTTGGATCATTAAGCTCTGTCCATATCTAATTTGCTGTGACAATTCCAAATTAAAGAGGTATATTTAAAATCCATTTTGCATCAGATCGTGCATTGTCACTAGAGTAATTCAATCTGAGAGATATAATTTGTTTAACAACACCGCTGGAATGCATTGATTAATAATCAGTGGTTATGTTGATACATGGTCTAAGAAGAAACCCACTGCTGCCTCATGGGCTACTCTTACCTGCAAGGGATCTTTTATGAGCACTTTCACTCAGACAGGATATCACACACCATGGTCTTTGATGGACAATTTGTAGATCACTGGTTGGAACGAGAAATAGCCCAATGGGTCCACTGAGAAGGATTGATTAATTGATCTTTCAAACTCTCTTGCGTTGAGCTAGTTTGCTTAGCACGAGTGCATTGATGTTTCCCTTCACCAACCCTTGGCAGAATTGGGCATTCTTTTTGTTACCTATTATCTAAAATAGAAGAAATATAAAAAGGTGTGAAATTCAAGAATGTTGTGAAAAGTTCTATTAATTTATATGAAGTAGTAACAATCGTTTGACATCGCGTCGTGGGCTATATTACTTGTGAGAAAGATTACAAAATATTGCCTCATATCTCTTAATAAAAATCAATTTTCACTAAAAATGGTAATATTTGAGGTTGTAAATTTTCACGATTTAGAAAAGAATATCAACTTGCGATAATTTTATGTAATTTTCGCTTTGAAAAAACACCATTGGTATCTTTTTTAATGGTTAGCAATTCTAGTAATTATTCATGTGATTGTAATTTTTGCAGTTAAATTACAAAGACGAAAAATCACAGATACGCAAATTATACCCATTTGACAGTATTTTAACTAATTTTGTTCATGCGTTCTCCTTTAAGCTGTAAAAATGCAATTTGTAGGTAATTAGAGACTGCAACTATAATGAAAGTGAAATAAATCATGCAGCCATTATAAACATTTCAATGCTTTCATCAGGTGTGGATTCTTACTCATCAAACAGCTGTTGTGAATGAGAAGGGAAACACACTGTACCTAACATCATGGAAATTCTTCGCTAGTAACAAATCCTATTGTTGTGTGGGAGGTTCTGTTAAAGCCTCATTGCTTGGAAAGTCACCACAAAGCCAGTGGCTGGGTCACTTAAGTGATGGGGACGGTGTCCATTGTGGTCAGGTTACTCAACACAGGTTGTGAGGCCTGTTATTTTCCTGTCATCACTAGCGCATAATCATCTGCTTTTAACAGCTTACACTCACACCTGTAATGATACCCCGTATCAAATCAGTTCCTACAATCCATCAGTTAAAGCATGGTAGTCAGAGCAGTGTATGGGTGTGGGTGTTAAGTGGGGTGAGAGGGGTAGGGGGGGGGGGGTTGGGTATGGTTGAGGCTTTTTTCTATACATGGATATACATGTATTACAACAAATTACAGATTTGTTTAATAATGGATTTTATATTAGTTGTTTTATTATGACCTTCCAATTCAAAACTACTTGACCCCCGACAAAGTTCAAACTTACCTATAACAGGCACATAATTATATAAACAATATATTTTTAAAGAACAGTATATAATATGACAATTTATATACTGTAATACAGATGGCCAATTAAGTTTTACATCCATTTTTTCACAAAACTATATAATTATTAGGCCCCTATTTAACAACATAGATTTGAAGAATAAAATTTTTATTTAAGAACTTTATTTAAAAACATAAAATAGGCAGTCTTAAATAGTATCAAGTAAGGATTAATCCTACAACTTTGCACACAGCTCAGAAAGATGTAATTACTAATTAGCATCAAGACAAATCTTGTAATTAAATAGTTGTTTCTATAGTACTATGTGAGATAAAGATAAAGTTTAGTTTAAACAACATTTTATTACCGTCATATATACATAGCGGTTTAGGATTAGCCAACAGGCAAAAGCCTATATTAAGGCTTCTCCCTACATTTGTAATTAAAAATATTTGCTAACAAGATGGCAAAAACATATTAATCTAAATTATTTAAAATTTGCAAAAAGAAGAAATAGAAAGAATAGTAAAGGAAAGAGAAGAGATTATTTTTCTTACATAGCTTTAATAGATAGATTAGATATTTAAAGTAAGATAATGAATGGTTAGATTGTCTCAAAACGTTTGCTATCAATGATGAAGTTCTGGACAGAATTAAGTATAGTAGTATTTTCGTGGACACTCAAATTTGGGTCACCAAACAGCAATATGATGTAATTTATAGTTTGGTAAATGGGTGTTAAGATAAAGTTTGTTTATTTAACGACACCACTGCTTATCAATCAAATGGATATCAAATGCTATTGGATATCAAATGCACGGTTATATTTATCAGCAACAATTCAGCATTAACAGGAAGCAGATTGACAGTATCTTGCTCTTCTTTCAAGTGAGCCAAAATGATTTTTTTTAAATATATAATTTGGCTCTTTTCGCTGGTCACTGATAATATCTTTCCATTAAAGTGAATAGCTGAATTTTTCTAGTGATGTATAAATTGTAAACGTCTTTACATATATCAATGTCAAATATATCCTTTTATATATCCCCGTTGTCTGCTCATAAAAGCTTTTAAACTATTGGTAGAGGTGTCACCAAGTTCGATCTGATGAGCCGTGGTGAACTTCCAAATATTATTGTATAGATGAAATTGTAAGACTAAAAACCTTTAACAATTATTAAAATTGCATTTCACTGAAAGCATCTCATAAAGAACACACCAATAGCAATTGCCATCTAAAGGGTAATTGCTGGGTATTATTATAATGTATATTAATGCTCCATTAATGTGCGTTATGGGGGACATACAGACTTCAAACTACACATTGTGACGAACTACGGTGCGCTGGAGGTAAACTCATCTGAAAGGTATCTAATGACTTTAAAAATGTGATGGTTCTGTGGTTCAGTGAATATAACATTTTATTTTTGAGATGTCTTATAAACGTGATATGACTAATATCCATTACATCTCATGCGAGTAGTGTGTGTACAAATAATCATACAAATTATAACATGACAGGTTCAAAACCTAGCATTGAATTCACATTTTTATGATGTCCCTAGCCGGATACGAAAAAAAACCTGTTATTAGACTGTTCAGTTTAATATTGAAGTACATTTGTACTGTTTTTCCTATTTAGCTTCAGATACTATTTTGAGACATTCAAAATATCTTTGATTACCCATGTGGGAGTTGACTAAAAGCCTAGCAGACCCTGGGGTAATCCAATATGAACCTTGTGGAGGAGACAGTAATGTGGGAGGGAGAGGGGGAAGGTTAAGTTGGGAGGTTCCCCATCCTCTTATTAAACTATTCTATAACATTAACAATATATCTTTGATTAGTAGTTTCTAGAACAAGTCCTTTTGTAACGTTTTTCTGACACAAGTCTCAAGAAAATAAATCAATGGAGCAAGCTTCAGAAAATCTACAAAAGGACAGAGTCCCTGAAATATTGTCTAGTGTAATCAGTCTTATAATGGGAGTATGAAATGCAAAATACATTGCATAATGATGAGACCATTAACCATAAGTTTGTTTAACGACACCACTGGAACACATTATATTATTAATCAGCGGTTATTAGATGTCAAACGCACCGTTATATCTAAACTTGGTCAGAGAGGAAATCTACTGCCACCATAGGCTACTCTTCTTCAAATGACAGGAGGGGATCTTTTACATACACTTCCCACCGACAGGATAGCACACACCACAACCTTGGATAGACCAGAAGAAGCATGCTACATTGTACTTCCACATGTTACTATTTTTATTTGCAGCAAGGTACATTTTATAAGGATAGTACACTTGCTTCAGGAAGATGCTTTAACCTGATTTCTGTGTATTTAGTTTGGTTCAACTAAGGATAACATAAATGTATTTGGAAATAAAAGAATTTTTAATACATGTATTTGAAAATACAAGATTTTTTACTTTCTTTAAATTATGACATTTTTAAGCCTGGTATTTAACCAATTTCACGCTTTTTTTAACACTAATAAATATAAAAGATATTTTGCAATGTCATTTTCAATAATTTGATATCATGATGTTCATTTTGAATCTTTGTCATGGGAAAATAAAATAGTGAAAATATTTGTGTTAGGAGTTAATTTAAGATGCCTGGCAAAGATACAATGTTTTCAATTCATCTAACAATACCAGTATGATCAGTTCCACGACCGCTTTCAAACCAGTAGGTTCCATGACGGACACTATTGGATCTGACAATCAAGAATGCCACACACTTCATTATTAACAAGTAAAAAATTATATCTGCTGATATAGACGAAAGCTCGGCTTTATTGATGCACCAGTTATGAATAGCGAGGCATGCTGTGAAAATAATTGCTAGATGTGAGACTTGGAGATACAAAAAAGATAACATTGACTGAAAAATGGCAACGTGTTATGCTGGAATAAAGAATAGATGTCATCTATTTAAACATTTTCTTTACAACTACTTTGACAGACTAAATTGGCAGCTGACAAATAAATGATAGAGAAAGATAAAAAAATGAAGTATTAATAAAAAGACTGGATTAGTATTTTTGTATTACTTCTGTGGGTAAAATAGATCTTTATGCTTGTGCCATGGCTATTCAAATAAACGCAAACCAAGATTAGGTGAGCTATTTGTACTAGTAATATTGTTACGAGATAAGATTTAAAATCAGTTATTGGATCATCGGAGATAAGATGACATAATAAAACAGCGTTATAGTACTTGAAAAAAAGAAGCTTTTTTTGTTAACATAATTACATATATACCTGTAGTTGGATTAATAGATTTGCAATGTTTATTATGACTGCTTATATGAGTAAGTATTTGTTGTAATGTGTTTACTGGTGAAATATAGTTGATTGTGCTTCATTGGTGCATATAGACATTGCCCTGTAATACATTGTAATTGCAAAATGTTGATAGGATATTTTTCACGGTGGTGAGTTTTAACAAGGACTGTTCATAGCCGATACATACATGTTTATCAAAGCTGTAGTTTTGCTTTGTATAAGATAACATAATAATTTATAATAATTTTATGTTATCATATGCCAATGAATGAATGATCAAAATGCACTGTAAAATACCATTTATTGACGAGTTTGTTGATGAATTGAGATTACCGGTACATGATTAACATGATAATTTAAAATAATATTTATGTTATCATAATTATGCCAATGAATGAATGATCAAAATGCACTGTAAAAGACCATTTATTGACGAGTTTGTTGATGAATTGAAATTACCGGTACATGATCTAAGAATGCATCTGAGATTATAGAATGGATTCAACTTTTTAGTTCTATATCTGCAAACTTTGCGAAATTCCATCCTATAAAAAAACACATCTAAACCATGTTTTGAGGCATTATACTGTAAAATAGGTAATTTTCACCGTCTGTAATTTTCATGTTTTATGCATGTTTAATTTAATTACCGAAATTACAATTACGTGAATAATTACAGGTAATGATATTGATTGAAAAATAAAACAATTTCTCTTTTGCAATATGAAAAATACATAATTATCGCAAATTGATAATTTTTTTCCAAATTTCAAAAAGTAATTCAAACTATTTCTATTTTCACAATAATATTAAATATAAAATGTTTCAAAAATAAATGTACAAGTTGTTTTCCTACTATCTGCACTTTGCACACTGAAGACACTATTAACTGAAAATAAATGTTTTCAATCCTAAATTCCTAATGTATTGCACGCTATATATTACAGAAGTTAGTGTTAGTAGGAGAGGAAACCTGCTAATTCTATTTGATAAGCAGCAAGAGATCTTTTATTTGCAGTTTCTCACAGATAGGATAACACAAACCATGACCTTTGTTATACCAGTTGTGGAAACTGGTTAGTGTAAGTGGTAGTTCACCTACCGAGCCTTATGGAACACTCACTTTGGATTGAGCAGGTACTGTGATTAAAAATCTCATGCAACAATTGGGATTCAAATGCAGTCTTAAATCTGAAGCGTTAAACACTATTATTAAATATAATAATGTGTATGTTGTAAAATTATTGTTTGTGATTCTGTGTTTGTGTCTGGCTACTCATGTGTAATGTCTATGTATTTTGATATCCTGCACATATACCACTTTTTACAAAATTGTTCTTTGTTGTCTATGTAACAAGTATTTGGAAATACAAGCACTCTTGATAATAAAGTGTCGTCATTGTCTTTTATCCAATGTTACATCCGACTAAGACACATAATTATCAACAACAGCCAAGGCAAGTAAAAAACAAACACTATGGCTCACCTCGATGTAAATTTACTAAACAAGCTGAGTAGCCTGTTTTTGTTATCCGTTAATGTTAGGAATTCATATTGTGCAAGAAATATCAATTGTATATGCCCATTGTTTCTTGTTAAATTATAGAAAAGGATTTTTAATTTGCATAGTGAGAATAATTTTGTAGATATTAATAATATAAAACCATTTCAAAAACTATTTGGATATAATAAATATATTTTGGTAGAAGTGCAAAATTTCTAACCAGCCTGAGCCCTTGAGACTTATTCATTCATTTTAATCTGTTAATGGCACTGAATGCACAATTATTGTAGTAGTTGTTCATTTTGATATAAATACAATCTGTCTACTAGTGTTCATATTCTGGCCACAGTCAGAGCGATTTCTCACTTTCAGTGCTCTCTACAACATCCTTTGGATGGATGAAGGCGTTAAACCACATTAAGCCCAGTGTTTATATTACAGAATCATACAACGGTTTCCTTGAAGCTGAAGACAACCTGGTTTTGCACCAACTACATGTAATTTATAGGTACAGCTTTTTATTTAAGAAGTGGGAATTGTTTTATTTTTTAATAGAGGTAAATTATTTCCCCAGAATTTACACAATTTGCCTAAACTTAGTTTGATTTATTGTAACATGCAAAATTGTGATAGAACTCAAGTACATGTATTTAAAATGAAGTCACATAATAATAAAATTATATTTTCACAACCATTACCTTAAAAAACAGATTTTCCAGCCTGTATTTTAAAAAAACTGAGTTCTTATAAGTTATAGATGTAAAATTACATTGTGCTGTAAATTGTTTACATGTAATATTATACTGTAAACTTCTATATTTGAACCATTGCAGTAACATAGTGCATTATAATTGGCTCCAAAAACATGCAATCTGCCTGAAGACCGTAAAGCGAACTTCACATGTAGCACTTTTTTCTCAGAACAATGACAATCAACATACATCTCTGAAAATACTTAGTAAAACGAACTTTACATATAGCATCTTTACTCAGAATGACAATCAACATAAGCTCCAAAAACACACAATGGGCTTGTAGAGAATAAAACGAACTTCACATATAACATTTTCACTCAGAACAATGACAATCAACATATGTTGTCCTTGATTTGGCTACTTAAATTTTTACAATTTGTGGAATTTCACGTCTATTAGAGTTTATGCCTGGTGTAAATGTAACATACATGGATCAGATATATACAGAAGTCATAAAAGTGGCAAGGACATGATGTGTTTCAGCCCCAAGGTGTTGTGACTTGTGGTAATTCTGTTGTCTGGTCCCTGTAATCAGATCTATCTCTATTTATCCTGGCATTACCTGCTAATTTACTTAGTACATCACTTCGACCAGGAGCACAATAGCTGCAGGTCAACTGTTCCACTGTGATTCACTGATCCTCCATTTGCATTGGTGATCTATGCCATTTTGACACCTCGTGGCATTTCCTGTCCACATTTAAATATTTGTTCAAAAGAAATTAGTCTTGTTTGCTTAGTAAATAGTATTACTGTTATTAATTTGGTTATATGATACCCCTGTTGTAGTCTGATTGTATGGGGTGGGGGTGAATAATGGTAGGGGAAAGATTAAAGATCTAAGCTGCATACGCCAATCTAACTGATGGAATTTATAATATATAATTCACAGACTACAAACCAGTGCTTTCTTCCAGCACACATCCCTGTCCCCCAGGATTCCTCTCCATCATTTTGTTTTAAGTTTACATTATAAATATATATAAGTACATGTACATGTATTTGTAAATATAAGTGTGTGTGTGCGTGTGTGTGTGTGTGTGTGTGTGTGTGTGTGTGTGTGTGTGTGTGTGTGTTTGTGTGTTTGCGTGCATGCATGAGTGCGTGTGTACGTGCATGCATGCATGCATGCGTGCGTGCGTGCGTGCGTGTATGCATGTATGTATGTATGTATGTACGTAAGTACGTACGTAAGTACATATGTTTGTACATATGTTTGTACATACTTATATTTGGAGGTGTGCTATATTATATAAAATTTTAAATTAAAATTTAAAATAAGTCTTTATGACAAAAGTCAAAAAAGAAATTGGATTTCCTAAGTGAAATAAGTTTAAACTTAATTAAATTTGTATGTAAAATAAAGTAATTTAGAAGCCACAGCCAAACAAACTTAAAGTCTGATTCAAAAAGTCGAACAGGTACTATCAGTATTACCCATGTAAAATGTTGTGCATTGTACAGTGAATCAGAAATCAAATTTTCTATGACAGCATTTTACAAGGGTGAGTATATGGAGTAGAGCTAGCTTGGATATCTAGTTACAAACTTAGGCTGTATGGTTTTAGCCAATGATGTGCTAAGTGGGAGGAGTTTGGTTGTCAGCAAGCATGTGATGTATGTCATTATCTCCACCGGTCAGTGTGTGTGGATATATATCAGTTGTATTTATATATTTATGCACATTATAGTGTAGTGGTTAGACCACAGGCCTCAGGACTGGTAGGTACTGCATGGGTTCAAATTCCACTTGAGGCAAGGGCATTTTTAATCGCAGTACTAGCTCCAACCCTATAGTGAGTGCTTTGCATGTCTCAATGAGTAGAGATGGACACCACTTACATTGACCAGTGTCACACTACTGGTATAACAAACACCATGATATGTCCTGCCCTGTCTATAGAATTAAAGATACCTTGCTGTTTAGTAACAAGCAGTTGGTTTCTCTCTCATACTAACACTAACTTCTGCCCTGGACAGACGCGGCAGCCGGACTGTGTGGTGTCCAGGACAGACGTGCTTGAACCTCATTTATTAATTGGTCATATTGATTACTAAGCATGTCGGTGAACGCAAAGAAGAAGATTACTAACCATCATTACATTGCTATTGAATCGACTGTGATTGTACTGTTCTTGGCTATGATTAATTGGGCTAGGATAGTCGTAAGATGGTCATAAGATAGTCAACAGCAGACTGTCAAATACCATGCTAATTATTGCAGTGAGCTGGAATCGTGCCAATATCTAGGATTTGTTTTTATTGAATATATTTGACAGACTTGTGATATTTAGCTTAAGAAATGTACACCTTTGCAGGCAATGTATTGATAATCGACATCAAACAATAAACTATTGGTTAGATGTTTACATAGTATATTCTTCCCTACTGTTCGATGACACCTGCATATTGTGTGTAATTTGAGTATAAACATTTCGTTAATACACTGTGTGTGACATGTCTTCTTTGAGATGATAATGTTGGCATCCTATTTCAGAGAGCGGGACGTAGCTTAGTAGTAGAGCGTCTGCCTGCAGCTCGATGGGTCAAAGGATCAATCCTTCTTAGGGAACCCATTGGGTTATTTCCCATTCCAACCAGTGATCCATGACTGATCTATCAAAGGTTGTGGTGTGCTATTGTGTATGTAGAAAAGTGCACATAAAAAATCCCTTGCTGCTATTCAAAGAAGAGAAGCCTGTGGCACGAGCAGGTTTCCTCTGTGACCAAGTGTAAATAATTTTATTATTAACCATGCGTTTGACATCTTAAAACAGTGTTCAAGTGAAGTAGGTTCATGTGCCTCTTTGTATTAAACTCCTACCACCATCCCTGCCCGACAAACCGTGTAATATTCGTAATACATGTAAATAGAGATTATTATACGAGCGGGTGTGTCGTACTGATTTTACGAAACGAGTGTCAGGATTCTTGTATTGCCCGAGC
>JAULBR010016092.1:0-15872 GCA_032355825.1 Melanodrymia aurantiaca
GAGCATATCACAACTTCTAAACTGCTTTATGGCAATTTAATGTTATGCCGATTTTAAGCAAAACCACGACCCTCTGGCTCACAGTTTATTTCATTATAGACATAACATCCATGGAATTAATGGTAAACAACTTTTAAAATGTTTTATGGTAGACATTCAGGGGCTATTTCAGGACATGAGAGCAGAGTCTCGCTCTAGGCCTTGTTAATATTTGTATTTAACATGTTTCAATACTTTTGTGCACATTTGTGACATTTTCGTTGACATTAAATGGGAATTGGGATTTTGATATTTTAACATTTGTTTGTGATTAACACCACTAAATTGATCGATACAAAAATTGTTTTTAAAAAAGTTCATCTAATTATATCGAAGTTATAAAATACACCGCGATTTGAAAATGACCCGTGTGAGACCCAATATGTCCAAGAAACGGATAACAATAAATCAATGTTTAGTCTCGGTGAAAATGTATTCTTTAATAATTATTATTGCACATTTGTGACATTTTCGTTGACATTAAATGGGAATTGGGATTTTGCAATTTTAACATTTGTTTGTGATTAACACCAATAAATTGATCGATACAAAAATAGTTTTAAAGAAATTTCATAATTATAGTTATATCGAAGTTATAAAATACACCGCGATTTGAAAAAGACCTGTGTGAGACCCAATATGACCAAGAAACGGATAAAAATAAATCAATGTTTAGTCTCGGTTAAAAATGTATTATTTAATCATTATTATTAAGCTCCTATTAAAATTATGACGTCACTTATTTTCCGTCAACTAGACGGAGAAGGATTTTCCTTGCTTAGTACTACTAAGTGATATTATTTTATTGTAATATGGTGTGTGCTTATAATCCAATGTATACATTATATACTTCAACACATGGATTGATTTTCTTGAGAAGAGTGCCAAAAAATAATCTACAAAAGAACAAGTCCCAGTAGCATTAGAAAAGGTATTGATGGTCGAGATGGGCCACCGTTGATGTATATGCACAGGCATAATAATTATAATGTAATGATGGGATCTTCATTTTGTATAACATTATGTGGTTGAGAGGCCTGCAGTATTTCGTGCGTTTCTGGAATGTATAACTTATTGTTTTGGGTTCTTCTTTAGGTAATACGTCAGCCATCATTTTCCTGGCACACAACCACGCCGTGCGGAATTCAAGGCAGTTCCTTTTTTAGCTATGGTTGACAAGCTCAGCCGTTTCACAAGCAGTACTGCAAGTTCTCTGTCCTGTTGGGGTGATTGCCTAAGATACATAAAGTATAGAGCATCTATGAAGATGACCATAATTATGCATTTCTCCTTCTTCCCATTGTTTCTACCTTGAAACGGATGCATAAATGTGATGTTCCTAAGGCTTCAATTATCTCACATCGGTAGTTTTTCGACATTCATGAATTTCCTTGTGAAAAATTGGCACCATTATGCAAGGATCAGAAATAGGGACAATGTTGAAGGTAACATATTGACAAAATGCTGGATTGTTCACGTTCTACAAATCAGTCCAACTTAACGATTGTATGAACATTGGTAACTATTATCGATGAAGTACTCTCAGCTGACATATATCGTTGTACATGTTTCAAAGACCAACCAATTGAGGCGGTGTTATAAAAAAGGTGGAACTTGCACATTTTGATTAGAGGTGATACACTGTTTCTGGAGGTATACATATTCAGACTGTACGTGATGAATATTCGCTGCTGCAAGACATTCAAATTATCTTAAATCGGCTTTCGTATATATATTCTTACAGAATACGTTAGTCTATCAGTATCAGTGGACACAGTGAGGAGAATCTGCTCAAGCGATTAATGGCGTAAGTGAGCAGACGTATTTCTACCGACAAGAACTAATCAATTGTTGTAAAATTCGAGGCTGATCTTACATAAAAGTTTATCATTAAGCAAAGCACATATGAGGTACCTGAAAAGTGTGGGTTGTTTGACAAGTGGAAAACGTGCTATATGCAACATCGTCCGAGTACATTACTGCTATGCCAGTACATAGAAATCTCTCGTACATTATGAGTGGACATGATATAGCAGTAACGGAATTATGAGTTAATACGGGGTTTTTTTTCTGATATTGAACAAAGCGATATTCTAAACTGGGTATATATCTAAATCCATCTCTAACAAATGAACGACATCCCAGGATGGACCACGACGTCAAATTAGAAGATAATGTGTCATGCAGTTTGCAATGAAAAAACACTTTTGAGCATAAGTGGGATTCGAACCTAATGCACCGATTCGCATGGTACTTGACAGTCCAATGCCATAACCGCTCACCCAGCCAACAAGACGGCTCCAGTAACACCAATTATCTTGACACATGTTGAATATAAACAAATACTCTGATATATCCATCAAATCCTGCAAGTTAACAAAACTTGTTTAATTGAATAAGAAATGTCACGAAACGTGCTATTTCCACATGTTAATATACAATGGGTTAATTCACCATGTTGTGTAATGTATTTTCATCTTGGTTAAACTGTCTTAGATTTTTTTTTAACAAAAATTGGACATCCGGAGTGCTGAATTAAACAAGGTTTGATACTGTAATATATAAGGCAGTTATTGTGAGAAAGAATTTGATGTATTTCCAACAAAACTGTTAAAATGTTCCATATGTCTTGCGTCATTTGGGATATTTAACCTCTGAATAGCTTGAAACATAATCAATTGAGAGAAATATCCTGATTTATTACCCAAGCGGGAATTCTAAGCCAGGAAAATAGGTGTCACAAATTGTGTGAACATAACTTCACGCACAACTCACGGACAACGACCTTTCATCTCCTTTATTTTCAGCGTTACATCGACTTGAAATTATTATGTCTTGAAACGTGTTTGACAATGAAACGTCTATTGTAATAAATAGAATATTAAAATAGCTACCATGACTGTAGTATCAAGTTCAAGACCCTCGTGAAATACTGTTAATGCTTAAATTGCACACATATCTCTGTATTTAATGATTGTCATAGCTTTGTACACGTTTTCACGATTAAGCCTTCTAAAACACTCGATAGATTTGACATTTCTAGTTTGCCAGATGAACGACATCGTAGTGTTAAACGAAAAACAAGTTTTGTAAAAAAAAACAATGTAGTGAAATGTCGTGGGGATAATATTCAATCTCTCACAATGTGATGGATGACATTTGAAAGATCATGACCTGTCAACAGGACGATTTTGACGTCTAGAATTCCTGCAGCTTAACTGAACGTTATGTGGGGTCACACTTTGCTTATAGGAAATGTTTATAATAGGTTGCCAGCTAATGTCTATTACATAACTTGTTTTTTTTTCATTGTTTGAACAATTTAGCGCGTTGTAATGAATAACATACTATACTCGTTTCTGCAATATACCATTTATTTACAGCTCTAGTATTTTCAATGTTACATTCACTCGCTTTCGTCAGTGATGTACGATAAAAAAACAAACTCGTTGTAAATAAACGGGCTCTCACGGGAACTCGTTTAGTACTAGTATTCGATATATTCTATACAATCTAAGCGACAAAACATTGACATGGCGAAACACGTATCTCTGCACAAGGCAGATACAAAGGGATATTAGGAGGCCCAGCAACGATATTCTGAGATATATTGCAAATGTTAGAGATGACACAATATTTCCTCCCATCTCTTCATACATATGGTTAATACAGATAGATTTCTCCTTTTATTCCAAAACATGTAGCGTTTTTCGTGTTCGTTACTTTTCGTTCGTTAATCTGCTACATTCCGAGGACAGCGGTGACCATAAACGACACCTTTGTCTGTAGGTCGTCTTCGGTAATGTACATCTTCCTTTGGCTCATTGGCATAAGGAAGTATATACAATTCCTCTAAACGTATCGAAATTGCTTTCCAACTGCACGATATCGTAAGATATCACTCTAAATTGTGGCAGTACTAAATGAATACAACGTTTTCATTGATAACTCGAAATATTGATGACGTGACTTGCTTCATTTTGCCATGACAGGGCAGAATGGTCAATAAACGAATTGTAAACACTATATATAAACTACATGTAAGCTGATGAAACTTAATATTCTGGTAGTGATTAACTAGTACATGCTAATTCGACTTTGTTTCGGCATATTTAGTCCATTAGTTCAAGACAATATAAAGGGCACACTCACAGTGCAACATGACGTAACGATTTGTCGCATGATATTTGTCGTATGGCATACAAGCATTATACTTATCGATTCTTTCGATTATCACATATTATATAATTATCATAGGGCGGCCCCTTATAGTTTCTATTATAATTATACACCAGAGAATCGAGAACAGAAAATTATCGTGCAGTGTCTTCATGGCATTATCATTTCGACTCCCTCACGACTGTTCATTCTGAGCAAGAGTGTCCGCCTGAGGGTCGATGGGTCGAATGATCAATCCTCGTCAGGAAACCCGTTCGGTTATTTCTCGTCCCAACCAGTCTGGCAGTGATCCCTGACTGGTCTATCACAGGCCGTGGTGTGTGCTACTCCGTCTGTGGGGAAAGGGCACATAAAAGATACCTTGCTGTCATTCGAAGAAGTGTAGCCGGAGACGGCAGCGGGTTTACTCTGTAACCAAGTGTCGATACAACCGTGCGTTTGACATCCAACACCAGCTGATTGATAATTCAATGTGTCCCAGTGGGGTCGTTAAACAGACAGACGTTATCTTTTGTTTTTCATTTCGACTCCCTCACGACTTGTTTGTAACTAAGCTCATTGTGATTCAGGTTTGTCTTGATATGACTCGATCACATGCAACAAGACTTAGTATTTTAGACATTATAGGCAGAAGAGACCTCTGTGTGAATGACGGGAGCAGACGGTTTAATGCTTATCGTGCTCGCTTGGTGCAGTGGTTAACGCTACGGACTACAGGCTGGTAGGAGCAGTGTTCGAATCCTTCTCGCGGATCTCACTTTCCGACTCCAACCCGGAGTGAGTGCTCCGCCAGGCTCAATGAGTAGGTGAAATACCACTTATACCGACCAGTGTCGACGACTGTTTTAACAAAGGCCGTGGTATGTGCTAACCTGTCTGTGGGAAAGTGCATATGAAAGATCCCTTCCTACTTATCAGTTTGGGGTAGCGGGTTTTCTCTCTCATACTAACACTAACTTCTGTCCTGGACAGGCAGTCGAGACAGCTGGACTACGTGACCACGACAGACGTGATTGAGCCTTAATTGGATATAAGCACGTAACTAAGTTATAACTAACTAACTAACTAAGGTTGACAAAGACGTGAGGAATATTGAAGCATTATGCAAGTACCGGTGTTATTAACACTATGATACGCGCATACATTATCACATAACATAATCGAGTAAGAGTTAGTTTATAATATTTATTACAATATACCAACACACCAATAGAGGCATACATACTATAATTAGTATTCTCTAATGTTTGTACAATAGTATTATCGTTATCTTTTAAACAATTTCGTGTAATATCTTCTCAAGTTTATAGTCTTGACATTACGATACATACTTTTACATGTTACTATAATTAAGCAAACACGTATTACTCCCTTTAGGTACACCGATACGTGTTACGAAACCAAGTAAACCAAATACTAGCTACATGTATATATACATAACAAACAATAGAATACTATAAAATGTTACATCCAATATAGAGTCGCCATATTCCAGATAATATACATGACACATAATGTAGGCCACTAACAACGAACTCAAACTTGAAAAAGAAGCCAACACCTCGATACATAAACATTATTGTTAACACCGATAACATAACACGGTTGGAAATTGTGCGAATCCTGATTAACACCTGTATTATCTTCATTGATAATGTATGTATTTTACTAGTTAACCTGACCTGACAAGTTGCAAAATACATTTATCAAACTAGTTCTGAAAATATACAATTAAAAACATTAGTTATCTAGAAGTAAAATGAGCAAGTTCGAGGAACTAGTATATCGGATTTTAGCTGAAATTATTATTAATCAATAACATAATTATTACTATAATTTTAAATATCAGGGATTTATTCAGGCATTCGGTGGTACCCAAAAGCACATGACGCTCAAATGTCTCAGCGTCTATGATAAAACATTCCAATCTGGTAAACTATTAGTAGGTACGTAATTTTGAAATACACAAGCAAACATAATTTAAATGTTGACAATGATTAAAAATCCATGCCTCGATTTGGATTTGAACCTAGTACATACCAACCTTAAACCGGACGAGGCTGGCAATTTCAAGTAATATTAAAACAAAGTTATAGTTTTAGGTATAAAACAATTTAGATGACGAGAAACAGTTTGTTCTCCTAAAAGTATGCTCTCATTATTCAAACCCCAATAATCTGCGAATTGCTATTAGATCTAAAATACATAATGATAAACGAAACAAATTTAACCTTTTTTTCCTCGCCTGAAACCTTAAGTGCTATTTAATTTGTTTAAAATTTAACTTAGATGGATAAGTACCGTGTGTGTGCTTTTACGGGACGAATGGCACGAACGAAATGGATGTTATAAAATGTGTATCCAAAAATTCATGACCGATTTAAACGATTTTCGCTATTTGACAGTTAATCAAGAAATATACAAAATCATATGTTTTGTTTTTGTCCTAAATTGTAAAGGTTAAGTGGTGTACAACACTAGTTACGCTAGATGTGACTATAGAACTCGTCAGATAGAGACAGAACAATGTTGAATACTTGGTTTGTTGTGGGTTTAGATTAAATAATAAGTGAATAAATACGCTGTCCAAGACAATCTCCTTAACGAATATATAATTATATAGACATTATACATACTAATTATAATAATTCTACTTTGTTTTATTAGATTGTGTTTTTAAAAGGTTATTCCGCTATATCCGCTTTCTCGAAAAGGTGATGGATTTGGATCCAATGGGCGATTGTCCGACGTGATGTTAACACAGCCCTGCTGATGTCTTTCTCTAAACAATGCCAAGTAAGAATATGGAAAGTAAGAACTGTTACAGTAGAACATTATTTTTCTCTAAAAGTGAACGCGATTAAACTATACATCTTCACATATACGGGACACCCACAGCACAGTTTAGAGTCAAAAAAGTAAAAAAAGTACTGACTTAATTTTATAAGATGTGCTATCGGTATAATTATTATAATACTGGCGTGTACATTTATACAACAGTTACTGTACAATCACACCAGTCGAAATACCTTAAACGCAAATTTCTACTTGAAGCTTGAATTTAAGCTATAGGTTACGTCTCAGCTTAATTTAATTACAACGTGATTTGGTGTCGAATACGTGGATAATGGATTATGCAAGGCAATTATAATATCAAACTACATTTATATGCGATGTTTCGTGAGAGAATCGTATGAACAGTCCCGCACATTTAGTGACATTTCAACATTTGTCATGTACACTAAAACATATTGGACGAGTTTGCGAATTGTTATATTTACGGTGCGAGAAAAGAATAACCCATAATATTCAATTCTGAAACAAGTATCTTGCCTATTGTACAAGCGAGCCGCGTGATACTTGATATTATATTCACAACATTCATCAGCATACAATCATAATAATAGCCGTTTTCTAACACTGCAAATATCTTACCATACCCATTTTTCTATTGGCATCACAATGTGATCTAATCTCACAATCTTCTGCCACGTCACAATCCCGTGACGTCACAATTGTAATACCTAGAAACAAGAGTTATTGCATACCTATAATATATCATTGGTTGTCATTGACTTACCTTTGAGCACGACACGCCACAGATGTAAGAATAGCTGCAACCAGGAACACTGTTCCTATCGTCAGTCCTAGAATCGCCGGCCAGTAGCGATTAAACACAGCTTTAATGTTGAGTCTTTTCACTTGTAAACCTATATGTCTTGCTTCTGAGCCAGAAGGAACGACCACAGCTACACTACCTTCAGAAAAGTTTCTATTTATGCTATGCCTTATATCAGAGTGAACAAACCTAAATAGTCCTTCATCTGGAACTACGACTCCAGGACCTCGAATAGAAGGATTCGAAAGAAGTGAAGGTGGTGGACGAGGTGATTGTTTAGGAACGTTTTCCCTCACTGGAATCCTAGTTTTTGGCTTAGATGTCTGTTTCACGGGAACTGTAGTCTTTTTAACCGCTTTGGTTGTACGTATGGTGGTTTTAATAGCTATTTTTGTTGTCTGGTGCTTTGGTTTCTTTTGATTGTGGTCCATGCCTAATTTAAAATCTAAGAAATTGTTCAAGGCTAAATCGGGCAAGCCTGAAATTGGTTTTGATTTTGAGCCTTTCTTTTTATTTTTTGAGTGTTTACCTCCCGTCGAATGTTTAGTAATAGTTGTTGTCTTGGTGGACATTGTTGTTGTTTTTGGATTCAACACTTTTCTTGTACTAGGCTTTTGTGAACGATTCTTCTTGATAGATGATTTAGTTCTAGATTTCGACGGTTTAAACATGTTTGGAGATGTTACTGAGAGTATCTTATTCTGTTTACGTTTAACAGTTGAAGCAATCTTTGTAGCATTTGGTATAGCTGTTGTCATTCCAAGAATGCGCGTTGTCATCAATTGTTGTTCATCTGAAACGCTTGCATCTTTTGTAGGACTTGGTTTTCCTACACGACTTGTAGTTTTAAACGATACCGATCGTTTCTGCGTAGATGGATTTAATGTAGTCGTTTTGTTCAACTTTCTTAATATGAGTTTGCTTTTTGTAGTAAGTTCCAGTTTATTCAATGTGGTCATAATTTTCTGTTTAATTGTTAAACCGCTTGGTAAAGTTGAAGTGATTCTGGTTGTTACATTGGAGTTCGTGGTAGAAACAGTTGTTTTGATACTATTGCCATTGTTTTGTCTGTTTTTAAACTTGATATCTGTTGCGGTTTTTGTTTTCACAATGATGTTAACAGGCTTCCGATTATTTTTCAAACCATTTGTCCTTCCTTCAGTGCTAGTTTTTAACTTACTCGCGCTGTTCGTTGTCCTTTCCATTAGTGGAGCTTTGCGTGTGGTATGTTTATCACGTCCCGAAGTAGTTGTGAAACGGTTATTCTTGCTTTGACGAGTTAGGACGGTTTTCCGAATATCGTGTTTTGGTACATTTCTGGGCCCATTTTCTTGTCTTGATGTTACATGTTTAGAACCAGTTTCTTTATATTTTCGATTGCGTTCATCAGAAGAAGAATCAGGTTTCTTTTCAGTTGTTTTCCCCTTTGTATGTAAAGACGGAACCTTCATATCAGACTGGCCCTGCCTTGATTTGCCATCAAATGCTTTGTTAATTGCGTGTTTCGGAGTGTTTTTAGTCCAACGTGTTCTCATGGTAGTTGAAGTAACTTTAATTGCATTGGTGGGGTTTCCACGAATTCTGTCAAACGTCTTTTTAGATGGTTTAGAACCTACGGGTGGTTTCAAATAATCTTTTGTTCCTTTAGTTCGCGCGTTTGAACTATGTTTTACAGACTCTTTTTCGATATCCTTATTCTTTGATTTTTCCGTGGTTGTTGTTAACCAGCGATTCCATGGCAATAGTTTTCTTTTTCTATTATTACCTTTGTTTTCTTTTAAATTTGGTCTTCGTTCTCTCGCACGCTGTATTTTTTGTCTATTTGTAGTTGTTTTTGTCGTTGACATCTGTGGAAATGTCCGAGGAGATATAGGTTTCCCGTTGTAACGGCGTGACGTTACCGGATGTGGTTTAGATGTAGCTGTGGTAATTCTCTGAACAGTTCTAGATTTTAATGGCATGTTCGTAGTTGTTAAGGCTTGGCCTCTTGACTGCTTCAAGCGTGTGGTTGTCTTAGTTAGCAGACGTTGTGTGACTTTCTCATTCTGTCTAGTAAGGAATTCTGCCGTTACTAAGTTTGGTTCAATATGAGATTTAGTACTTAGGTGTCGTCTGCGAGTGTTTGTAATTATTTCCCGAACATTCCCGCCATGTTTTATTTGAGGTAGACTATTGGTTGTTCCATCTATGTCAATATTCCATTTTGTGGTCTTGGTTGGTATCGAACTTTTCAAGCTTGTTAAATGTTTAATGGTAGTTTCTTGTGTAGGGTTGTTGACTTCTGATGCTATGATTTGTGAAAACTCATCTTTTGACGTTTGTCCCGGGGATACAGTGGTATTTGTATTATTTAGATAGCGGGTCAAGGATGGTTTTATAAAAGGAGCTACAAGTGCTTTCAAATCAAATACCGGCTTACGCGCTGCGTAAGGCGTACTTGTCATGGAATGCTGAAATGATGTGGTTTTCACCAGCCACCGTGAGGATGTTTTATTTCCACTTTGAAACATATTGTCCCTCACATGCTTCCACAGTGCTTTAGTTTTGTGTTGCTTTTTCTTAATGCGTTTCCATATATTAGCTGTAATACGTGGAGAAACAGTTCCAACGTTCGTATCAGGATCTCGCGAAGCAGCTGATGAAGTTAGTGTTCCCTTCCTTATAGACTTATTTAATTTATTAAATATTTTGGAATTAAAATCAAACACAGGAACTTTAGTGGTAGAAACTTTCTGTAGCAAATTGTGGTTCTCCGTAACGGTGGTACCGTCACTATCAACGATGTTGTCCGTTGTTTGTCTTTCTTTTGTCCTCGGTACCTTTATAAAATGTGTTGCCTTCTTAGACAAAAGGTCATAGCTTTTGCTAATAATTGGACCTTTTGTAACGGACTGTTTTTGTTGAGAATCGCCATTCTTTGGTTTAACCTTAATACTGTCATAACTTAAAACTGGATCTTTTGACGAATCTAATTTGTGTATCAATTTTGTATTCCTCTGCTTAACAGTCCTGTCGTCACTGTGCTGTATATTCACCGCCTTGTGTATTGATTCCGACCGTTGTATATGCGTACGCTTTCTCGTGTGAGACAGACTATTTCGTTTACTGTTTAAAGTCTTTGCTGTTTGCGATTTCTTTACACCTTGTAGAGATACCCTTTGCCTGACTATATTAGAATTTTCAAATGTGGCTCGATCAGTTGTTGTTGTTGATTCCTTAAAGGTTTTATCCTTTTGGTGTTTGATGTTGATATTTCTCAAATTCAGTTTGTTTGGTACTTCTTTATATCTCGAGTTTAGTTTAGTTGATGTTTCTTTGTATCTCGAGTTTAGTTTAGTTGATGTTTCTTTGTATCTCGAGTTTATTTTTGTTGACGTTTTTTTGTATCTCGAGTTTAGTTTCGTTGATGTTTCTTTGTATCTCGAGTTTAGTTTCGTTGATCTTTCTTTGTATCTGGAGTTTAGTTTAGTTGATGTTTCTTTGTATCTAGAGTTTATTTCTGTTGATGTTTCTCTATATCTCGAGTTTAGTTTCGTTGATGTTTCTCTATATCTCGAGTTTAGTTTAGTTGGTATTACTTTATGCCTCGAGTTCAGTTCATTTGATGTCTCTTTATACCTCGAGTTTAGCTTAGTTGATACGTCTTTATGTCTGGAGTTCAGTTTACTTGGTGCTTCTTTGTGTCTGGAGTTAAGTTTACTTGGTGCTTCTTTATATCTCGAGTTTAATTTAGTCGGTGCGTCTTTATTTCTCGGGTTCAGTTTGCTTGATGCTTCTTTACGTCTGGAGTTCAGATTACTTGGTGCTTCTTTATGTTTCGAGTTCAGTTTACTTGAAGCTTCTTTACGTCTAGCTGATTCTGCAGCCCGCTGTCTGGTATAAGGTACAGTAGTTGTGTGCTTCCTAGATGTATGTATAGACTGAGATGTTACCCGGCTCGGTGTCATGTTCTTACTATGTTTCTGTAACGTTATTTCCTTTGAAATCGGTGTCAACTTTACATATTTAACACTTGTGGATGAATACTTCGGCATTTTAGTAGTCCGTAGATTTGATTTATGCTTCTTCATATCTCTGTAACCGTTCTTCTCGTGTTTAGCAGTGGTTGAAATCACTGCAGAAACACTAGGAATATACCCAATCGTTGACAAACGCTGTCCTGAATGTTTCACATCAAAATGTTTCTTAACCTTCGTTCTAGTTCTACGTCTCTGTGGTGCAGTTACTACCACTGGCCTGGCCATAGTGGCAGTTTTGTAACGGCGTCGATATGGACTGGCAGCAGTCGTTCTCCGTGTATAAATATGCGTGTGTGGCATGGTACTAGCTGTGGCGGCTATTCTATATTTTCTTGTTGTTTTCGGACGCTGCCACCAACGTGTAAACTGGGTCCATTGACTTGATTTCTTTTCAGTCGATAAAACCGGTGATGCTGTCGTCCAACGCCACCAGGGCATGGGTCGTTGTGTTGGTTCAGGAACAGACATGTTTGTTGCTATGTCATGGGACGAAAGTTGTGACTGTGAAAGAGTAGCCACCGGTGAGTTCTTCGAAGACGTAGTAGGGTTCGCTGTAGATAATGGTGTTTTCATATTTTCAAAAGGTGACAGTTGTGCTGTGTGAGCCTTCTGCTTGGATAGTTTATTAACAACCTTGACCCTTATACGTTTTCTTCGTTTCATATCACTTTCTTTCGTTTTGACTGTAGTTTTTAACTCACGTACTGTAGCTGCGGTTTTAGAAGAAGTTATAGCTGTGGTTGTAACACGAATTCGATCTGTTTTAGCCACAACCGTTGATGTGATCTTTTGCAAATATTTTCTCTCGTATTTTCTGTTTCTTTCTTTCTTCGAGTTTCTGTCATTCAGATTTCTTTTCGTTAACACTGTTGTAGTGGACTTGTTTGGTTTCATAGACGTTGACCTCTGGGTATTAACTGACATTGCCGGCAGTGATGTTTGCCATTTGTGAATATATGGAATTTGTGTTGTCCTCATTTTCCAGGATTTTTCTGCTTCTTCTGCTTGTTCCCGAATCAAGTCAGACATCGTCTTCAGCATGCCACCATATCTTCGTGTCTGCTTGTAAAATGGACTCTGCTCTGTCGGATTATTTTTGGTCTTATGCTTTGATAGTAATTTGTCTTTATCATTGTCTGATGGTCTCGAACCCATTCTATTTCGTTTAGTATTTAATTTTGATTTATGTTGGGGTACCACTTTATCCCATGGCTGATGCTGCGATTTAGTAGAGCTATGTTTAATGTGTTTACGTGGTACGTGCTCTACTCCATGCTTGAATTCCTGTTGAAATATGCTTCGATTCGTAGAACTAGATTCACCGTTTGCTATATTCACTATATCACTGTTACGAATATTCTTAGAGCGTGGTGCTGATTTGGTTATTTTGGGAAAAGATTTGACATGATTTCTAGATGTGTCACCTCGTGTCGGTAGTGGTTCAAGTTGACCTTTACGGAATGGTGACTTGGGTGTTGAGTAAACACGTCTCGGTGACTGGTTGAGTGTTGTACGCCGCTCTAACACCGTCCGATATGTTAAACCTTTGGACACACTTGGAATAGATTTACTATTGCTCACCTTACGCGGTTTAATCTCTGTGTTGGCATTTTCCGCTACACTTTTCTTCCACCCATTTTTAAATTTCGCTACATCCTTGTCGGGGCTGCTTTTTGTATGTTTTGACAACACTTTTGTACTTATTACCACTGCACTTCCGACTTTCGGTATTTCTCTTTGCTTCCACTCGCGTTTCAAAGAGGGAACATCTTTAGCTGGGTTTCGTGTGTCGGTGGCCTTTACCATCGTAGTCTTCCCTG
This sequence comes from Melanodrymia aurantiaca, assembly GCA_032355825.1. Taxonomy (NCBI): domain Eukaryota; kingdom Metazoa; phylum Mollusca; class Gastropoda; order Neomphalida; family Peltospiridae; genus Melanodrymia; species Melanodrymia aurantiaca. Next base: position 13,677 of record JAULBR010016092.1, read on the forward strand.
CCGAACCACGTCCGCCTGTCCATCGATCACGTGAGGCAGCAGCAGAAATAGGTTTCAATCCGCCATGCCGGTTTGCTTTCTCCTGTCGTAGAGTGGTATGCTTTCTGTTGTATGGGGATTTGTTGGTTGCGTGATCATCAAGTTCCAATTTCTTGTCGTTTCTATCTATTTTCTTTCCTTTATTGATTGTAACACTAACGATGTTATTCCTTTCGTTCGTTTTAGATGTTGTTACACCAATTGTGTTATCCACCCGTCTATTTGAATGACTAGGACGTTCTGCATCACGTGTATCGCCATGTTTGTTATTTGTTCCAACAGGATGCCCCTGATGTCTTCTACTAGATAATGTATTTTTGTCTGGTTTGGATTTCGGTCTGTACTTTGGCCTATGTTCTAACTCTGACAGTATCGACTTGATCTTATTGGCAGCCTCGTGGTGTTTTCTTTTACTAAACGGCGGTTTTCTTTCAGATTTATCAATCGACTTATTCATTACATTTTGTGTTGGAATAACTTTGGTTTCCTCTCTGGACATACCTGTCTTGCGTCTATGATTATTTACATTTGTTTTATTCGTCTTTGCACTTGTGTTTTTGGTGTTGCTTGATGTTTTACTGTAATTATCGTTTTTGTTTCTTTGCTGCACTGTTTTAACCTCCGCACGAGAGTTAAATGGACGTTGAATGTCAGGCATCATTCCTCTTCTATGTGCAGGTTCATCCCTGATATGTGACGATGTTGTCCATCTTGATGGGATGTCAGTCACATGCGAGTCGACAGTTTTCACACGGGAAGCTCTACCTTTCTGAAGATATGGTTTCTGTACCTCGTCATGAACATCCTCTGAGCTTTCAGGTGGAGCTTGTCCCCAGATTACATTGTCTTGGTGGACAGTACTTTTTACCATAGGATGGAATGGCGACCCTCTTTCTGTGTCTTTCCTCCACTGTTTGGCCCAGTCGTTTTGGACATTCTTCAGTTGGTTGTGTTGTTTCTGTGTTGACGTGTCCACACCAGTGTTAGTTGCATTGTCGTCTGTTTCCCCGAGCCCCCAGGGCCACACGTTCAGAGCTGACGGGGCCTGCAGACAGTCGTCCGCCGTGTAGCAATGAATAGACCACTCGAACTGTAACCTGGAATTAGAAGCGCAGTTTAGAATAACGAAATAGAATAAAGTAGACGATAATAACTCTAAGATACAATAGTAATAGAATAACGTAGACAATGATAGCTCTAAACTACAACAGTGTGTGACGCTCAACGTAACTGTCTTATGCAAGTACATGTACTATAGTCCCCCTCACAACATTTGTAGTATGTTTTTCGTTGATACTTTTTGTTTCGTTTAACGTAGAGAAAAACATACTACAAATGTTGTGACGCAGACTATAGTATAATTATGTCGTCATTAGAAGAGAAAGAATTAGTTAGTTATTTACGTGCTTATATCCAATTAAGGTCCAAGCACGTCTGGCATGGTCACGCGGTCTAAATGCCTCGACTGCCTGTCCAGGACAGAAGTTACTGTTAGTATGATAGAAGAAACCTGCTACTCCGAAATGATGAACCAGTTGTGGGCACTGGTCGTTGTAAATGTAAGTAGTCCTGCCCATTGAGCCTTGCGGAACACTATCTTGGTTGGAGTCGGTACTTGGATTAAAACTCCCCAGTACCTACCATCCTAAAGTCCACAGCGTTAACCATTACACCGCGGAGACCGGTTAGAGACAGAATGTGTATGTCACGTGTTTATTGCATTACTATCCAATTAAACGAGATGTATTTTGCATACCACTATGATGTAGTGTGGCAGACATGCTTCATTTATGTATTTCAATCAAGGGAAAATTATATAGTAAAGTATGATTGTAACAATAAATTATGTTTAATTTTCCAGATATTACCTACAAACATGATACGACAAACGGCACACACAATATATAGAAATAACGTTAATTCTGGTAATGGTATATGTGACCCGAGATAGCATAATGAGTCGTAAGTCGCAAAAGTGGAAACTGTAATAAACTCGTTTTTAGTCAACATTGACGAAATTGTCAAAAATGTGCTTTGTCAAATTTTGCGTAGTTTGATATATCTAAATTGAATTAAAATGATTTATTTGATGAAAAAAGATCACTAAAGTATAAATAATTAGCAGTTTGTAAAGGGTATACTACTCAATGGCCAGTA
>JAULBR010016202.1:0-15867 GCA_032355825.1 Melanodrymia aurantiaca
TACATACATACATACATACATACATACATACATACATACATACATACATACATACATACATACATACCGGTACATACATACCGGTACATACATACTGGTACATACATACCGGTACATACATACATGCATACATACCGGTACATACATACCGGTACATACATACATACATACATAGATACATGTACATACATACATGTACCGGTACATACATACCGGTACATACATATATATTTACATTAAATTGGACTACCAAAATGCAAACTTACAAGAGAAAAACTATATAAATCAATGATTTTAATTCTTGCTTTTTATTACATTTCCATAAGTAAATAGTTGATGAATTTATTGATGTGAATTTATATTAATTTATGTATGCATGATTGTGTTAATAGTTTACAAAGCACACTATAGAGCTTTGTTCCAACTGATTGATTAAAAACTAATTGTTTGTATAGCTATGCATGACTAATACACACATTTTTCCAGAATCCATGCCAATAATATTATATTGCTTGTGTTAACTTACATGGGTTTGGCAAATGTTTGTAAATATTTTATTACTGCGAAAATTCAATATTTAATTTGAAAACAAAAGAAGATATATGAGACATTTAATCTTAGAGAATAATATAGATTTATAAAAAGAGTTTATTTTATATCTATAGCCCCTGCTTGTACAATGACAGTGGATTTAACACTGATGGTTGTTTTGGTAATAAAATGTGCTGGCAAGGAACATCATTGTTTTTTTTTAATATATTTTTCGCCATTCATTCAAGCGATATTTAAATATAAATCATAAATGTTTGTCTCACAAATGCGTTTCGGATGAGCTAGCCAGGAACACTCTCATCATCTTGACTTTTATTCTTTTTCCCCATTCCCTTTAAGTGAGATTCCAGTAAAGATTTTATAAGTTTTTGCTCTTCTGTCAATACCGGTTTCTTTTTCGTGTTTCTCTTCTTATACTGTTCGATCCATGATTTAGGTGGGTCATGCAGTGAACTCAGAAATGGTGTTTTTAATTCGTCTTGTAGAAACTTCTGCGCTACCACTTTGTTCAGTGGCAGTTCAGATCCGTGTATATCTACCGATGCTATTGCGTGAGTAATTCCAGATTCCGCCCAGACATATCCAACCAGAGGAAGGTGCAGGGATTCAAGCGGCGCCTTGAGAATTTTTGCAATGGTTAACATACCCACTGTGACATCCTGTAAATCAAAGAAAGAAAAAAATATATGTACAGTGAAACCCCTCTAAACCGGACCCTCATTAAACCAGACCCTCATTAAACCAGAATTCACTCTAAACCGAACATATTTCCAAGTCCCAAACAGCCTGATGTGCTGTATTTAAACCTCAGTAAACCGAACACCCCTCTAAACTGAACATTTTACTCAGTCCCAAGTGTGTTCGGTTTAGAGGGGTTTCACTGTATATTGATAACGACTGCAATATGGAAAATATGTGTAAGATGGGATACGATCATATTATGACAATATGTCTTTAATAACACAGCCTATACTATTATAGTCGAGTACATTATTTCCCTTTCCCAGTTAGATAATACATCGTATTACTAATAGACGCTCGGCTCATATTCCCTTGTGATAACTAACATTCTTTATACGAAATCGTCTTCCATTTCCGTTTCAGACTTGAACCTTCCTAGGCTGAACATATTAATGTTACGGAACAATGTCATTTCCATTAATCTAACCAACCATTATTTGACTCTCAAATAACGTACGTATGGATATGTCCATAACTCTTCAATGTTGACACCAAAAAACGCGATTAGCGCCCGAGAAGACAGGAATACACACAATGCACAGACATAGGAAGCATTATATTACCTTTCTCTCAAGGAAACAAATTAAAACGGTTTTGACGTATCTCATGTGCTAGGACAATGATGCGGTGTTGTGTTTCGCAATCGACAAGAAAACCCATTGCACACTCTAAAAACAATTGTAAAATCAATATTGGAAAGCAAAAAGCGACAAATTACCTTACGCTTCGTTATGACATATCAAATCACCAGACTCGCTTCCGAGACTTGTCAGGTATAAGGATTTCTTCCTTCCAGGAGTCGTCAATTGTGTCAGTTTGTGTCAAGCCAGTTCATGTATGCAGCAGATAATGCGCTCTCGTAAGGAAAACATAGCGCAAAACAAGTTTCTTTTTTAGAAATGTCTAAAGTAGTTTTATAAGAAGGATTGATGTAAATGTTGGTTTAAATAATTAATGTAAACACATAATTATACATATCTATCACTCATATAATTATGATAATGCTGTACACTTTGTAATTTAAAGGTACACTTCCTAGTTCTAAGACAAATGTCACCCTGCTTGCGAAACCAATGCTATTTGTAATATATTCAAGCTCTTTATTATTAAAAGTAACATTTATTTACATCTTCATGAATGTAATGCCATTAATTTCGCTTTCGGCATTCTGGATTGCGTGGTATATCACAAGAGATTTCTTTGTAATTGACATCTGTAATCTTTTTCTGCTAATCACTCTGTACCCAGGCTATGTCACAATTGTCATCAGTTTGTATTTGGTTTGTTCATGTGCATACACAGTATAACAAGTCATGTTTTTACTAAGTGTCTAGCTAATGAAAAGACTCTTTGGAAGGCCATTCTTGGTACTCTATCAGCCTACTTCAACTGATGTCGATGTATCCGCAGAATCCAAAACTATGCAATGGATAACATAATGCTCAGAAGGTTCACTTGAAATGTTTGTTAAGGCCAGGATGCGATTAGAGTTTGCGAGCACACCATGGCATCATCACGGTTCTTATAATGATTTACATATGAATCTTAACGTTTCTATTAGCTTAATATAATGGTCCTTGGACTTTTTTCTTTCACCTGGCAAATGATTTTAGGCAAAATTACACATTAAGCTACTATAACAATTTAGATTACAAGAAACGCATTGGACATGCATATATTGATATTGTAAGCACTAAGATGTAAATAGATGTTAATTTTAATATCAAAGAGCTAGAAATATGTTATTAAAAGCATTAGCTTCGCAAGCACGGTGAAATTCGTCTTAAAACTAGGCATTGTGGTTAAATGAATTGATTCTCGGAAATATGCATACAATGCCAACACATATTTTGCGTATCATAAATGACGTAACCAATGATTTAACTCAACTTTAAAGATTAAAATTGCACTAATGCTGTCAAAGTTAGTTTCGTATTACATGAGCCTATCTGTGCCGTGACCTGCATTTTAGAATGCGCATGGCAAGAGTGTTCAGAATATCTAATCCCGTATTCTTCGTTGCCTCTACTTTTATGTATTACTTCGTTTATGTTTTCTTCTTCTACATACAGGCAAAGTCTCAGCCGATGTCTTTATTCATTATAGGGTTGTAAATTAGACTCTCTACAGAGTACCACTTTTACACCGTCTGCAGAATGCGCACACAATCTCGCCAGTAATGGCATTATCTTCAACTTCCCTTCGGCACAGTGCGTGATCGGCATCCACGATGGCTGTCAATACCGACCACTACCTCTACTATGAGCACTCCAAGACCACATGCACTGTTGACAAGCGTCAGTTATTGTCAAGTGGGGATTAATGTTTGCTACTTGTGCGTTCTAAACACACACAGAGTGTTAAGTGCTAACAAATACATGACTAGCTTTGTATATGATGTAAACGACAAAACCATCAGCGCTTTCGTAAATAGTCCGATTCCTTTATTATTGTGAGTCTATCCACCGTGAAAGTTTAAATAACTTCAAAACGTATTTGACCGACAGTCAAAGAAAGGTTATTACATGTTTTAATGTTTTGATGGAAAAGCTCATCGCTTGGGCATGGAAAATATATTTGTGTCACTGTTTGAACTGCGATTGCAATAGATTTATCTCGGACTGTATTATAATTTATCAAAACTTCATCAACGTGTTATGTCCAACTGATACCTGTACCAATATCTGGTTTGGCTCTGGTTCGTGAGAGCATGCCATTAAAAAATTTTAAACTTTGTTCTTATGTACATTCGACTGACTGTACGCTGATGATAGTGTTTGCTCTAGATTTCATGACCAAATGAAGCCGAGTCAACTTCTTATTGGAAGCGATACATCAATTAGAGCTGATTCATGGTGTTGTTGAATGTTATGTGTTCATGCTTCTGTTAAGCAATTCATATTCTTTCTTCGATGCATTATTGTTTCTTTAACCGATGCTAGCTAGTGTCTAGGCAAATTTAAGGTTTCCGGTTTCATTTATAGATGCTAATATATTACACTCTACGATGACGAGTGTTAGACGACAATAAATTTACACATCTGATGAACGCGATTACGTTTCTGGCTCTATATTTCAAAGGCATCGTCACCATAGAGCGCGGCGGCAGAAGAACGAAATTGAATTGCATCGTCACTAAGAAACTATTAAGAGCTTTACAATTTGGCCAGCAAGTGATTGGACTTTTTGACGATAACAAGGGTATGATAGAATTCTAATCGACACCGTGCTGGCAATAAGCCCCGGGGAAAAGAGCACTGAGCAACTCATTAACGGCAATGACTGGTGTTGTGCAGACCCTGCAACATAATGATAGGTTATTCTTCTCAGTGCGCAGAACAATACCCCATCGCAGGTTTCAAATAAGATCTCTTTTGCACAGCGAAATCAAATACTGCATTCGTTTTCTTCTTGCGTCGTTTAATACCAGATATCAGGAAACGAAAATACACACTTCAGCGTTGTGTTGTTATTCGTCTTAAATGCAATCAGATAAAATCAATTAAAGTTGCTTAGGTTTGGTTTATGATAATTTGTGATTCTTTTAGACTGTGGCAGAGTGATACTGTATACGATGTAAATGGACACTAACAATATTACAACGTCATTGTATTTTAGAGGTGCGTTGTGTTTGAGGACATGGATTTGACATTATTAAATGCATTATGCTGCTTTGAATACATTAAATATGTCTGATGTAATAACTTGTTTGCATTATTTCGATGAAGACAGCGGACAAGTAATATGGGTATGCTTACGGCGGGTGCCACCTGAGACCGGTTGAATGACCGTTGCTTAACGCAATGATAGCGTAAAGCCATCCAAACGATTGCGCTGCCACAGTCGTGTGTATCGATACAAGTTACAGCTACGACGTTTTGCGGCCATGATACTTAAATTGACCGCTGTGACCGCTTTAGTGTCCTCAACTATTATTATTTACCTAATTGTAGTGTCATGTCATACCCAAGGCAGTCGCAAGTGACCTTATGACCTCTCCATTAAACCCGCCCTTGGTCTCACCACTGCTTTGCTATGATTCGTCAGTATATTATGCCATTTCGAGATTTTCGCAATTTCCTTTCGACAAGTATCTTATGCAAAGATATGCATTTGGCCATGTCAATATTTGTTTACGTTTAGATTTCAAATGAATCTCTCTGTGTGCAATGCCAAATGTACTATCTTATCTCAATTCAACGGATTTTCGCGAATTATGATTTCACCTATAGACTGTCATACTAATCAATGCGACTGCTTGACACCGACTATTTGTTGTTGAATAAAGTGCTGGGGTGAGGTTAGACAAACCTAATTTGCTTTAAAGACATTTTATAGAAAGTTAATGACATCAATTTTACCGCGGAACAATAAAAATACAACGATTAATCGCATTAAAATATTAAATGTGATGCGATGGCCAAAAATTTATTTGTTGCAATGGCATGGTTAATGGACATTATCATTCATACCACTGCTTGAAGCCTAATAGCCGATGTTTAGCTTTTTTATGCTAGGGTGTCGTTAAACAAATAGTCATTCATTCAGTTTATGGACAATTACTCATGTATGATAGATTATTAAAGAAAATATGTTGACCGTTGTCTACATTCAGCAGTAATTAGAATCATGATACTCGGGCATTGTTTACGCTCGAGATGGAGTTCTCGTGACGTGAAGGTGTCATATACAGTTGGCATAGCGGATGAAGGTTGTTGAAGATACATTTGGGATACGATATTGCGTGTGGAACCAATTTGGCGTCTCTGCGGTTTGTCCCTGGACCTGAAGTGCACAGTGTGCGATCAATATGAGATAATTGCGCCATTTTGTAGCCCAGTCAGCGGTAACACAATTCGTCACGGCACCTGCTACCAAACTACGACTGCGATCTGGAATACAACTATAGCCAGGTTACTTCCCCTTAGGTGAAGTTAGCCTATGTCTTGTAGATTACTAGATATTTAGTTTGCATGATTCGTGACTTTCTGTCCAGATATGGTCCTCCTTGAGGGAATAATGACCAAACAAGGCTAATCAGTTGGCCTGTTCTCCACGAAGACAGCAGATCTGTTTTAGCCGAGTTAAAGTTGTCGAAAAAAAATGGAAAAGGAGTTCTAAAAAATGTAAGGCGAGTGTTGCCGAAAGCAAGATGGAGCTTTTATAAAACCATCTATGTGTCATTCAAATTGAGAAAAGCAATCACATAAATTTGTATATTTTCTTTTCTTTGTATTTAAATGTTTAAAAAAATGTCGAGGCCAACAAAACATCAAAATGTCAAATATGTCCATTTCTTTCTATACCATGTTTCAAAAACAATGTATGTAGGCCTACCCAAACCTCCCAATTTCCAAATTCGGTGAGAAAGAACATATGAATTAACGAACGAACGAACCAACGAACGAACGAAAGAACGAAATAACGAAAGAACGAAAGAACGAAAGAACGAACGAATGAATGAATGAATGAATGAATGAATGAATGAATGAATAAATGAATGAATGAATGGATGAACGAATGAATGAATGAATGAAAGGATTTTTATTTGTTTTGGATTGAGTAAAACTATGGATAAGAAAATCTGAGTACAGTTTGCAAATACAGAATGTTGACTGCGTGTGTATCAGTTAGGTTTTCTCTAAAATATTAGGCCTACGTTCATCACGAAATTCTGAAGTTCATAATGCATTTTAAAACATAACCTTTCATGTGTGTGTGTTTCAGTTTGTCGCCAGATGTCGCAAGGAGTGTTCGCTATCCTGGGTCAGAAGGAAATCATTTCATCCGACATCGTCCAGTCTTTCACAAACACCTTTCATATGCCTTTTGTGACCACCAGTCTGTCGTACATCACCGCCAGAGAGAATTCCGGCTACGAACTACATCTCCGACCGGATCACACGTCCGCACTGATCGACCTGATCGCCTTCTTAAAATGGAAACACATCCACTTCCTGTACGACTCAGACGAAGGTGTGTGGCGACTTTTAGCTTTGTCATTAAACACAGAATTTTAATAGTTGATCAGGAGACGCTCTTTGCTGTTAAATGTTTAATGTACAAATTTCAAAGGGGCTGGCAATTCGCTTAACAGCACCTAAATGTTGTGCAATAACTATTGTATTGCTAAAAACTAGTCTACTGATAATTATGGATATTGATTGCTATATTATTCCGTAATCGGCAATATTGCTGTGAATGTACGTACCAAAGAGAATGAGACTAGATTATTATTGTATGTACATCCTACATGTTTCTGGTCATCCCGATTGTTATAGTAGCTTAATATCGGTTCTTTTAATGAACTAATCTGTATCTTACTAAATGATGATCATACATAATTTTTACAAAAGCATTGGACATATATATAATTGAAATTGTTGTAACAATAAAATGTAGTGAAATGTTATTTTTAATAATAAAAAAAGATGCTCTATTAGCCAGAAATATATTACCAAGATTTACGGTGGCATCTGACTAAAAAAAACTCGGGAGCGTACCTATGAAGGTTGTCTCTTTAAAAAGACTAGTGGAGCACGTTAAATTTATCAGCTAATGAATTTCAAACTTAATTATGTTCATTTCGAGACATGATCCTCTGAGACAATACGTTATATGCCCTGCGTTCAATAGGACGATCACTCGCGAACAATGTTATTTAATTTTAGATGCAAACACCGGTGGCAAAACGTCTCGGTACCAGAACGCTCGCCCTATTGAAAGCAAGGCTGTTCATGTTGGCAGCAAGTTATATTTTAAATACAAAAACTGAAAAGTGTATACAGTGGAATTTCATAAACCAACCAGTTGCTCTATCAAGGCAGTGTATGATAAAATGATTTTAATCATACACTAATAGTATATTGTCTACTTATTTATTTACTAAATATAGTTGTATGTACATACTACTGAGCTATGTACACGTTCTTGGATAAACATACGGCATGATCTGAAATATATTATAAAAGCTCAAATATATTGCACACGTTGTATTGTATTTTATTATCAGAACAACATTATTTCATTATTTATTTAGCAATTCATTTTTTCCAGGTTTATTACGTATACAAAGGATATATTGGTCAATGCTAAACAGCAGCGTGCATTGGTTTTCCGTGAAGCGTTTTAACGACATAACACGAGTTCATGATGACTTACGAAGACTGGACCGTAGAAATAGCACCCTTCCTAAAAACTTTGTCCTTGACCTCTCCTCCGAATACGCCTACAACCTCGTATTAAAGCAGGTAAGTCAAGGTTGCAGATTAGTTTATAAATTGGGTATAACATGTTGAGAACTATGCTATAGCCGCTGAATGATCATACTAAACGGGTTGTGAAACTATATAATTAATACCGTATACATTTTACATATTTTGAATTACGTATTAACATGTAAAACTACATTTTACATGTTTAACAATTACTCTTGTAAAACTACATAATTATTACACATGTAACATGTTGGAAAAAATGAATGGTATGTATACTAACCATGGATATTAAATTTCACCCCCTCACTTCTTCGTTGCGTGGTGCTCGCTTCTCTGACATTATCATGTTTCATGGTGTGGGCGTTTAAATGTATAACTACATGTACGTTGTTCACCTAAGTGAATATTAATATCGGGCCTTTTCGGTAAATGGTATAGGATAATTGCGTGTTAAGACATATAATAGATTTGTTCCGTCAAAGTAAATGTCAGACAATAAATTGCATTGTAAGAGGAAACAACCTTAATCCAATGTCCGTATAAATTTCCTCAGCTGTATCAAGAGACTACGCACCAATAACAGATGGATTTCGTGTTTGGATCTTATATACTATAGCATTGTACGTTATACCAAAGTATACATAAACTTATGGTACCAACTACAATACTGCCCTAAATAATAAAATAAAGTTGGTTTATTTAACGACACCACTGGAACACATTGATTATTAATCAGCGGTTATTGAATGTCAAGCGTACTGTTATAGACCTACTGACAGATGGTCACATAGGAAACCTGCTGCCGCTACATAGGCTACTCTTTTTCAAATAACAGCAATGGATATTTTATGTGTATTGTTTCATAGGTACTGTAGGATAGCACACTCCACGGCCTTTGGTGGACAAGTTGTGGATTATTTGTTGGGACGAAACATAAGCCCAACCGATCTACTGAGGAGGATCGATCCTTTGACCCATCTAACCTCAGGCGGACACTGTTGCGCTCATATATCGTCTCACTCCCTAACATTGATCTTGTGTAGCCAGCAATATATCGTCTCACTCCCTAACATTGATCTTGTGTAGCCAGCAATATATCGTCTCACTCCCTAACATTTATCTTGTGTAGCCAACAACGTCAGGCCATAATGATGTTCACTTGTCATATTTGGATATTCAACAAATTAAATATCGTCTTTTATTACTTTTGGAAAAACAATAGCACTATGAATTGTGCACACTCACAAAATGGAAGATAGTGCCAATAATTTACAATCAGCGATGCTTGATAATGTTTAACCACTCGCCTCTCGTTTATTTGTTCTCTCCCGCGAAGTTCATCTTTGGGGTAAATCGAAGCAATTTGTTTTCTACGCCTATTCACAATAGGCTTAATGAAGAATTTGGCAAATATGGCATGCTGTTGCCTAGTACGCGAACGTTATTTAGTATCGTCGCCATCACGATATCAAATGAAGCGTAGCATTAGGAGTAATCTTGTCAAACACCCAATCCCTCTTCCAAATTGTCCGACACTTCATTTCTTTGGAATAATACGCGCTGCGACTTTAACAAGCATTAAATCTAAGACAATAACAATAAATTACCAAAATTACACAGATTACTTTCAAATATTAATTGAAAATTAGAACCACGAGATACAACCAACTTGTTAGTAGTTGTTTCGGTTGGTTTGGTTTCCATGCATCAACATCATAACTAAGCAAATATATGTTCTAGGAGCACCGTGTTACAGCTAGAGCTTAACTATACTTGCCACTGGGTGATGGGACTTTGGGATGTTGAACAACCATTAAAGGCACAATGCCTAGCTTAAGAGGAATACCACCCTGCTTGTACAGCTAATGATTCACATTTACTTACATTTTATTTCTTACAATATCAATATATTATATGTAAATCCAATATGTTTTTGATCATCCAAAAAGTTATATTAGTGTATCTTTGCCCAAAATAATTTGTCTTGTGCCAAATTATTGTAGACAAAAATCCAAGGACCATACTAAACTACATGTACTACAATCGCATTGATATTGTATGGAATAAGATGTAAAGTAAATGTTAATTTAAATAATACAAAATTCGCAATGAGCCAAAATATGTTACAAATAGCATTCGATGCACAAGCACAGTGGCATACGTCTCAAAACTAGGTAATGTTCTTTTAACTGTAAACATACTAGTATTTAGAAAACAACGTTTATATTGACAGTATTCGAACCAACTGCACTAATTCAAACAATAGAAAGCAATAATTATATTTATAGTAATCAATATTTTACGATCTAACCAATAATCCAACTTTACTGTTTCATACACACTGGGCTGTGGCCGCATATCCCATGTATAAATCCGTGTCCTGTTTAGTACTTACAATAACGACTAAATATTTGGTTAGTTTTTATAACTATAATATTTAGTCTACAAATTTGCATTAATTAATTTAAAATACCCATACATGTAGGTATTGCTGTTTTTATATTATTATTATTTTGATACAGATCTATTTTATCTACCATAAGTTCAAGACCAATCATGGTGTTCCATGGCGTTCATCATCTCTCATCGTTCTACACCTGTATTTGCGTATCCTCAAAGTTCATGCTTTATTCAATAATTATTGCTATCTTTTGTTTGATAAACACTACTTGTCTCCTTGTTTGCGAATTGAAGTGATCTAGTGCATGTCCGTGTGCATGTCCGTGTGCATGTCCGTGTGCACGTCTTTGTATTCACTTGAGACATCAATTGTGCAGACATGATTATACATTATCGTTTTTTCAGAGATTATACAGTTTGTGTCTTATGTTGTTTTGCAGCATACATATGGGTATGGACAAATGTACATGTATTAGCTAAGCAAACGTTAATTTAATGTAGTGTTTGTTCATTCGTGTTCCATCTCTATGTTGACACCGTTTACCTGTCCTCTGTCCTGCATCGTCCTTTCAATGAAGTTACGTTGTCCGAGCTACTGAAGCGCAGTCCATTACAGCCAAGCTCTTGTAATACGTTATTCTTACCGGAGTCCCATGTCATATTAACTATATAGGATTATTACTTTGATCAGACTAAAAAGGTTTCTGATCCTCGTGTGACAAGCCTGCTTTGCGTTAATTATGGCTTCTGTGGCTATGTTAGACGTAATCCTATTTTCTCTTAGATGCAAAGTCTTTGCAAATCCCAAACCGTGGTGACGAATACCATCCCCAGTCATTTATTGCGTTTGGCTAGTCATCCCTAGAATTACCGCGATTACAAATATACTACAGTACAGTTCGACATGTATGTTCAATACAGGCAAGTCTGTATAGACTGGTACATAACTGCCGGTTGTCAATTTGGTAGAAGTTGGTGAATTTCAGTAAAAGCCAGTTTACAAGGACAGTTTTATTTTCAAGAGACGCATGCGTCTATGAGATTAAAATGCCCTGGGTAAACTAGTTTGACAGTGGAGTAAAATTTCGTGTTTGCATGAAGCGATTTTTGAACACGATGCAGACGCATATATGCATATCTCTGCGGTGTTTTTGTAGGAAGCGGTCCTGTGTTTACACAGTGCGCATGACCAATGTAAACACGACGTGTCCTTGCAGAAACGACCGATACTATTGCTATGCGCTATGGAGTATTTCAACGAATTTTGTTTTAAGAACTCGTGCTTCTTGAGAGGTTTTCACGAAGCGACAAGCCTCATTCGTTTATCTTGTTCGTCTGGCCCTCTGAATTTATCTAATGTCAACAAAAATCCGTCAATTTTGGTGGTTTATCCGGAGCGACACGATACCTCCGTAAGCGTTAAGAAGGTTCCGTGTAAACTGGTCTTAACAAACCATCATTAGTCGGAACGCAGCATGTGTTGCAACAAAACATCATGACCTACAAACCAACAAGCAATCAGGTGTTGAAGCAGACCAACATGTGTCGCAACAAGGTACAACGAGTCGCAACACATTAGCATGATTGTGTCGCAATACATCAACATGGTTTAAACAATATTTATTACCAAACTATTTTTGGCTTTGGGATTGGCCAACAGGAAAGTGCCTATATTAAGGCCTTTCCCTACATTTCACAATACAATACAGTTGAACACAAGATGAGAAACACGTAAGAAATAACACATCAACATGTGTCGCAACAAGCCATGCGTGACCCAGCACATCATCAAATGTCGCAATAAGGCACCATGCGTCGCAACACACCAACATGTGTCGTAACATGCCATCATGTGATGCAGCACACCATCAAATGTCGCATCAAATAATCGTATGTCGCAACACACCATCACGTGTCACAACCAGCCACCGTGTGTTGCACGACACCATCAAGTGTCCCAACAAGCCATCATCTGTCACAACAAATCATCATCTTGTTGGCATCATTTAACTCTCAGCAACAAATCATCCAGCTCATACAAATAGCTCTCAATTTAGCAGTACGAGAAACGCAAGAAAGCGAAGAGCTGTTGATTCCATCATGATGCCTTACAAGAAAAGAGCAGAAAAACACTGTTTATTAGATTTAATCGTACGTTTACGGAGAACCATAAAATGGAAGTGTTTTTACGTTGGTTTTGTTCTTAGTGTTCAATCAATGGTAGCAGCCTCGCTGTGCATCAAGCACTTGATTGAGGTCGAGAGAGTTTTGACTTTCAGAAAGGCGCATGGGTATTAGAAATGACAATCAGTACTTAATATGAGAAATTGTATCTATGGGTAAATCAATAAAAGGCAAGAAACCATTTTGTTATTCCTGTCACGATTTCGTAGCCGCGTCGTTTGCTGCATTACATATAATATGAAATGGTTCTCTTTGGAAAAGGAAATACAATATGGATGTTAGTTAAACAACACCATATCACTTCGTGTTATCGCACACGGTCTATATGGAACAAGAGAAACACGCCGCTGCAATTAAATATGATATTCCTCATTATTAACAGCAATTATGTTATGTACACTTTCGCACGTACAAGACAAAACCTACCACGGCCTCTCATATAGCAGTCTATATCAATAACCAATTGGATGGAACATTTTTTGTCGAATGTGTCAATATGATTCTATTATTCTACTGGGACATCGTGTGTCTTAAATGGACATATCATTATCAGTTTGAAAATGATGCACACCAAACTTGGATAATTTAAGCAAGATAATTTTATTTTTTTAATTAGAAGACGCTCTATTGGCAGGAAGCAAATAATTATTCTATAGTTTTATGTGAGCACATTCGCTGCACATACGTTGGTATCGGTATTTCCGATTTATTAAAGCCATCGGTTCGGGTTTACGAATGTTATTAAAATGATGAAACTACATGTATGTTTCAATAATGCTAGAGTCTCGATGATTTGTTTACAGTACTATGACATTATGCATACATAAACCACCCTTTAAACAGTGATGACACTTGCAAAGTCGAACATATCCTTTACCCGCCGCTGGCATGCCTGTTGGAACTGACTTTAATGGAGGGAATGGGGCGTAACTCATCGGTAGATCGTCTAACTGCGGTTCGATGGGTCGAAGGATCGATCCTCCTCATAGGACCCGTTAGGTTATTTCCCCGTTCCAACCAGTGATCCACAACTGTTCTATTAAAAGCCGTGGGGTGTGCTATCCTGTCTGTGGGAAAGTGCACATAAAAGATCCCTTGCTCTTATTCGAAGAAGAGTAGCCTATGTGGCGGCAACGGGTTTCCTCTGTGACCAAGTGTGGATAGAATCGTGCTTTTGACATCCAATAAACGCTGATTAATAATCAATATGTTCCAGTGGTGTCGTTAAACAAACAAAGTTTTATTTTATACTTTCTTTTCATCTATATAAACTGGCAATTGACATGCCCCACATTGGATGGATCTTTCTTGAAAGTTGATAGACAAAATAGATTGATGCACAATTCAGTAATATAATTATTATATTATCTGCAAAATGTTTAATATTTAAACACATATAATAGATCCGTATTGATTCGTTTCACAACTAGAATAAATGGATAAAATTATATGAGGTGATAAATATATTCATACCCAATAGAGAAAAGGTGCAATATTATTGTTCCGCAACCTTCTCAGACTTCATGAAGCTCGTGACGTCATATCATTATCGTCGCTATAACAGAAAAGGCGGATTGCTGGTGGAAGTCATATTCTAATTCAACAAGTTTATAACGCTAAATCTGATTGGACCAACGTTATACCACCGGAATTTTTAAGGAATACCGGAAATGAAATTTATGAGTATTAAGCATAAATCAATTAAATAAATTAACAACCAAATCCTACACTGACCCAAGTGAAACACATAATATGTGGACACGCTAAAATAAATTCAACATCAACTAAACAATATTATTTATAATGCTGCGTTAAAAATCGGTTTTGATTTCCCAATGACGTAATTTCCTGGTTCCATTTAACAATGACGTCATCAGTAAGCTATAACCCATTCGTTCATAAAAGAAACTAATATGGATATATTTTGAATAAAAACAAAGCAATAAAAACAGTTGAAATTAGAATAGGGATAACCCTAATTTTACGCAATGTCATCATTCTGAAGGATCATGGTCATATGCTATATCCAACTAATCATTTCTGGTTTTTAGATGATGGCACAACTTTGCCAGTGAAAAGACTTATGCCTCTTCCAACTGGAAAGCTCTCTCTCTCAGCAAATGTGGTGGTACATGTGAAACAAAACGCTGTCCATGTGTAAACTTTGGTCCCAAATGAGTAATATTTTGCCACTAGTTAGAAAAGTCAGTGTCGAGCCCAATAGTATGTATTGTATATTCAGCATCATTCATGTTTCATCTTTTTCTATTGTCATTAGTTACATTTGTCTTGGGCTTAGCTTTGCCCATTACTTGACTCCAAATATCACTATGATAATTCTCATGCTTTTGTAATAATGTCTTGTTTCTAATATTCCACGTTTCACTGTTTCTATCGGGAAATGATCATATTAAGAATATATAATTATTTCAAGAAACAATAGTGTCTAATAAATGTCTTAATATATCACTCACATTATGTTTGAGTTTGATTCCAATATATACAAAAACACATTTAATGAATACGGAACTCCCCAATTTAGGTCAAATATATACTGCTCTAATTTTGACCTTGGGATCATTTGACCTTGTTTCAATGAGCTGCCATCTTGAATTGCTGTTGGTGTAGACATCATACAATCTTGAAACCACCTTCAATCAATCAAACAACCTTGATTTAGTTGGAAAATCTACCTTATTTATCCGTCTAGGTCAAATAGTTTCAGAGTTATGACCATGGGAATTTTTCACCTGTTTGTAATTGGCAGCCATCT
>JAULBR010016313.1:0-15865 GCA_032355825.1 Melanodrymia aurantiaca
CACTTACAAAAGTGAAATATAGATATGCATGTATATGGCATGTAGCCCCCATTTTTGACGAGTATCTGTTGGCGGGGTGGCCCACTTCACACGCTCACGTGACCCTTGACACGAGACGGTTTAAGTAAACAAGAGCTCGCGGTCCGGAGTGAAACGAACGGCGTAATAAAAGGGCAGGTACAAAGCCTGTTGTGAGGAAACGTGTGAAGTACCGGTCTAGGCGGATCAAGAGTTTTGATTAGATACATTCTGTTGTAAATTCCTCCACTCGCCGCTATTGAAGGCGTTTGAAAATCAAACATGTTAAACACAGCTCCTGCGATCGAGCGAACTATTGGCATACAATGTCCTATCTACGTCTGTATCTGTTCCGTACTCCCTCTGCCTCCCTCAGGAACAGCGGAGCAAAAGAGAATGAGAAGGACTTTATCCCCCAACCATTACAATTTTTACTGCCAGATGAATTTATTTATTTTTTTAGTAAAATTGCATTTTAAAACTGACGAATTTACAGAGATTTGTAACTGTAATAACGAGTTTTACGTACAGAACGCTGGTCATTGCAATTCCAGGGAATCTAAAAATTGTTACTAAAAGATGGAGAAGCGATATTGTGATACATGATCGGCGACCACGTGATAGCAGTCAGGATCAACTCCATCACCAAATACTTATCACTACACAATTGTTTAGTAAAATGCGTTTTAAAAGCGTTTCATTCATGCGGATTGGTCATAACGAATTGTATTTGTATGATTGGGTGGACTGGGATGAATTTAGCCCATACCCACAATAATTCACACTCCAAATATAGTATGTATATACAACTGTATATGATTAAAACGTCTAGTTGGAAGTCTTGTTAGCTTTTTAAAAGTGAACAATCTGTTCACTATGCAATCTGTTCACTATGAAACGACAGGACCAAAATGTATGACTCCACAGACAGAACAGCACATGCCACGGCCTTATATATACCAATCGCGGATCACTGGAACTACAAATCCCAACTTATCAACCGAGAAGGATCGTTCCTTCGACCTCTTGAACCTCAGTCGGACGCTTTCCCTCTGAACTCCGTCTCGCTCCTACGATGAACAAAACGAAATAGCAGACGAAGAAAAAATAGTGTATATATAATATGTTTGACAGGGAAACGTTTCACCAAGAGCCCTTATGCAGGTGTTTGGACCCTTCGGGAAGACTTGAACATTCGTGAGAACTTGTGACAAAGCATTGGCACCATTGACACTCTTTATGACCGGTCTGAGTGAGCGTAATGGCTGCCCGCCAATCTCTCAGCACTTCTTAGACTGTCGTGAAACTTCTTTAAACGATTTAATGAAAACTTGCCGCTGTCGATGTCCAACACATAGAAGAGAACAAAGTGGCAGGTCTTCACAGAACTGCATGGCCTCCAGTGGAGAATGGCTGGATTATCCTTTCAGAACAGTACAGCTCGTTAAGGGCATACTCTCGTGTTTTAAGATGAATGTCATCGCATGTTCGCATTCAATGCTATTCGTAACATATTTCTGGCTATTAGAGCATTTGTTATTGATTACATTTACTTACATTTTGTTGCTTACAACATCATTTTATGTATATCCTATGCGTTTGCAGTAAGTAATAATATTATGGTCCTTGCTTATAATAATTCAGTACCATACAAATTATTTTAGACATACGTACATATTAAACTACTATAACGATTTGTATGACCAGAAACACATAAGATATACATATATTGATATTGCAAGGAATAAAATGTAAGATACTCATAAATTTTAATAATAAAAAATGCACTATTAACCAGAAATACGTTACAAACATCTATCACAAACGTGTTTTACTGTTTTGACGAGCCCACGAATGTTTAATATAACGCTGATAAAACTAAGTTCTGAGCCAGGACATGACATAACCTAAACGCGGCATATAATGAACAAGCCTTAAAGTATCTCAGAAGTTGTGATAGAAAGTGTCGATGTTGATGCTATCTGGACTAGAGGCCGCCATTTAAGTTCACCATAGATTGATCGTATCGGAGATATCGCGTCACGCGAGATCTCGCGAGTGTCGTACAGAGTTCATTACGACATACGAGGCTGTTTGAAATTTATTGGATTCTTCTTCATTTCATTTAGCCTGTTTCTAATCATGTTTGTACTCGTGTAGGGTTCTCTCTCTCTCTCTCTGTAATTCCCGTGCCGTTTAGAACGCCGATTGCTATCACAATAAGAGCACGGTTGAGTTTAAATATCTAATCGACACCGTCATTGGTTTGTTTGGACTGCCATAAATGAAATGATTGTTTAACGACATCCTTTTCCCGGTCTGTAGACCATGTGTTGTAACGGTACTAACACCGCTGGTTTTGGAATGTACTGTGGTGTCGTTAAACAAATGCCTCTTCCTATCAGTAGACCATGCGTCGCACTAACTATATATTTGACACTTAAACAATGTGATGGGTGTCATTTCGTTGCTTTCCTTTCTTGCGACATAAAGAGTATTTTACATAATATAAAAATGGTCTGTACCTTCATCATAAATAGACCTTGTGACTGAGAGGACAATCTGGCCATGGTCAGAGAGATCTCTCAGTATCAGCGCCCTCTACAACATCCTTTGGGTGGATGAAGCTGTTAAACCACGTTACCTGAGGCGTGTTCAGAGACGCGAATATATCGCGAGTTTACGCTAGACTGGTTTTTGTAGCAATATTAAATGAATGTGATATGATAGAACACGATTGGTACCAGTTAAAATACACGCGTGTATACACGCCTCTGAACAAACCTCCGTTACCCATAAAAATTAATAGACATGAGAAAATCAAGTTTCGGAGACCCGGCTGTTCCACAGGCTTAATAAAACCAACCATCGGTAATCCAGCTATTTCATAGAGCGGTTATGGTGTTGGACTATTATATGAAGCTCCATGCGAATCGGTGTAGCAGGTTCAAATCTCGCCTCTGTACATTTAGGGTGAATCAAATACAGCTTCATTGCCGATCAAATAATTTGTTCAAATTTTCCACAGTTTTGACATTTTGTGGAAGATAAAGAAGTGGGTACGTTTCAACGACATCTCTGGGATACTTTCACTAATAATCACCGACTATCGTATTGCATGTCAACCAGATGGTTATCTCGACACAACGCCTGCTTCCGCCACGTAGGATGTGTAATAGTAAGGGGTTTTATGTACACTTCCTCACAGACAGGAGAGCACACACCATGACCTTTGGCTTACGAATTATGGTTGGAACGGGAATTAGTGGAACGGGGCCGACAGAGAGGAGGATCAATTCACCGACTTCTCGATTATCATGCGAACCTTTTTGCACTCAGCCTCAACTGTTGTGCTCTATTTTGTGTAAAAAGTCGGTTGCGATTGTTAGTTCACTGAATATTCCGTGTCATGCGATGCAACGTCGTCGCCAGGTGACGCCAGCTTGTTTACAGGGCAACACTTTGAACATTACACATGAAACTGCGTTCGTAACTAAATTCGATGGGTCCAAAAAGAGAGAAAACAAATAAATACGACCTTGATATTTCGGTATTTTCGACTACATTTTGGTATCGGACGTTGAACGTGCGTGAATGCTTGAAGATGGGGTAGTCTACACGTTGCAGCTAATCCACGTTGGATGACGGCGTGGCACGGACGTCAAAGAAAACACGTAAGGGAGAGATGAAAGGATAAGGGGCCCTATTGCACCTGGTTCTGTGCGCTGCCACTTTAAATAATCGCAAGAACTGTTGTATTTACATACAGCGCGTTAACTGGTGAGAACAAAGGCAATGGCCATGCTATCAAACAGTTTGGTTTGTACCAGAGAATCTTCTTTCCTGTAGTCATCCAACCTCTGGACAATACGTCACACTAACTCGTCATGCTTCTTGGGCTTTATGGGAAATAAAAAGATCGCCCACGGCATTCGGTTGTTTTGCTTTGTTTAGCCTACAATGTTCCGAATGGAACTTGAATTACTTTTCCTTTGAAATCAGGTCTTATGTTTCCCCAAAAGGTGATACTTTTTACACGTCGGTAAATTATCGTTTATCGCCTCAGCTTGGATGGGTGAGCATGGGAAAACGTTCGTTGAGACGTGAAAATGATGTTTACAAGTTACAAATCTGTGTTAGTCGGTTCGTTTGATCGCTCTTACAGAATACTGACCCGTGGCATCAGAAAACAAACATTCATTTATCGCGCCGTGTGTGTGTGAATAAAAGATTACAAGTTGTAATGCAATACATGCACAGTTTAATCATATTGGACGTAAGGTATGTAGGTCGATTCCCCATCATGTAGCACGTGAACCAGTGTTTATTATACATCCTGATTGTATACCTCTGTACTAACTCTGTCAGAGAGAGAGAGAGAGAGAGAGAGAGAGAGAGAGAGCGCGGTTAGAATGAGGTAGATAGACAGACACGATTTTGAAGTGGGTAGAAGATTTCAGAGCGAAGAGGGGCAGATAATTATAAATTATATAAAATACGTCATTCAAATGAATGAAAATATTCCCCAAAAAAATTATGCATACATAAAAAAAAAAAGAAGTAAAGGCCATTGCCTTCCAATCCACTCCCACTCCCCCACCCCCATCCCTAAAGCCCCCGACCTCCACCCTTCCAGACATCTCTTCCAATGTCACCCGCCGTGGTGGCTGACGAAATGCCGACGTGGTGACTGACGAAATGCCGACGTGGTGACTGACCAAATGCCGACGTGGTGACTGACCAAATGCCGACGTGGTGACTGACCAAATGCCGACGTGGTGACTGACGGTCTCTGTGTTTGTCTTGCAGGTGATGGCGGATGTCGAAAGTGTAAGAAACGAAGCCGACGACTGAATATTAAAAAGTTTTGTAAGAGAGATTTCGGTAAGTTTTACTTAACTTTTACTCTGTGATTACCGCCTCTTACTTAGTGTTCTTGTGTGCATGTTACATGTTTGAGTAGTGTTAGGGTATGTCCCGTTCAAGACAGTAATCACACCACAGATACATCAAAGGATGTGTGTGGTATGTACTATCCTGTCTATGGAAAAGGCTACATAAGGGTTCATTATACCAAAAAAAATTCCTATGTCAACATACGTTCTTAAAACTGCTACTAATTCCGTATCAATCAATGTGTGCTCCATAAATATAACTACTACAACACCTCACACATACAATTAGTTCATTTCTGAGCTAATAGGATCTTTATATGGGAACCATTTTTCACACAAAAATTCACCACTTAATTTTAGCAGGTACATATCTCAAGCAAGACTGACAGTCTGTACTTGCTAAAGTGGTACAAGTTAAAATAAAATTTACATGCATTTACTGGCCAGATAAAACTGTATTTTATAACCAAAAAAAAGCAGTTACATGTATTACCAATTAAGGCGCTATTAGATGTTGGATGCACCTCAAACTATGGGCCGGAACTTTATTAGTAGTAATTTCCACCGTTTAGTTTAAATTCGCAAAAAGAACCCCACACGTCACAAGTGTCGTAGCTTAAATGTTCACAAGTAAAGGGGGCTGGTGCATAAAAGTGTAAAATTGTGTAACGAAGAATTAAAGCTTCTGATACGCTTTAAGAAAAAGAAAAAAACTGTGGTGTGATATCTTTCTGACTCCTGTCGAGTTCGATTTACCCTGGTGGCTTGACGAGGGAAGACAACCCAACAAGCCCGTCATACCCAACACACCTTTGTGGGATTTACCGCTGATAAGCGTATCAATCTCAGCGTTCGTTCGTATCGGCTTTTCCTCGCTAATCTCTTTTGACAAACTCTTTCTCCGCAGCCACAATGCGTTGTTTGCGCGCCGAATCTCCCCATACAGCCTACACAGTAAACGCGTTTGTGGACGTTTAACTTGCTAAAACTTAACACCCCTGCCACAACGATCAGCGCAAATCTATTTGATGACAGATTAGGCATGTCACTGGCCAATTCTAATCACAGGTACGGGTTGTCAATGGAAGCAGTGAGCACTCGCCTCAATGGCTGGTGCGTTCATTATAGAACGTCTTTACTCCAGACCCTGAAATATATTTCAATTCACTGGCCCGCTCCTTTTCATCGTGTTTACCTCTGACCGGGGTCTTTTGTCCCAGAGCGCTTGCTGGAAGTGACATTATGTCTTCATTTCTATGCATCGCGGGGACCACACATCTCTCTCTACTGGGAAAGCATTGCTATCCCGTGAAGAATGGTGGTCACACCACGTGTTGGAGAACGAGATCGTGCTATTTGCACCCCGCCGGTCTGTCTCTGTATTTCAGTAACTAGCGCACACCGTACCTGTGTTGAACAATTTTCAACTGCACCTACCAACATACGTTTAGACACCATCCCCACCCCTATCCCAACCACCACCTAGATACATGGGTACGGTCAACGACCTAGACCAATGTCAAGGCTGTATCCAGAGGCAGCTTTAAATTATGTCTGGAATATACAATAAACATCTAAATTAATAAGTGTGTAAAGCACAAGGGATCCACCCCACAGTGTATTAAGTAAACGTAACAAATAACTACAATTTTAATAAGGAGTTTCGAACTAGGATTCTTTGTGTGGTATTCCGGTGCTCTAACAACTGAAGTAAAAAATAGTCCCCACTGGTACTTTATACCAACTCGGCTACATTATCTGCTTCTCCACGTGCCCAACCTTCCCGTCTCCGCACCTTGCACGTGAAGATACCTTCTGAAGCTCTGTGTTATAGACAGTTGCACTGTTACACGTTCTAACCAGATTATAAAGCTCTGTGTTATAGACAGTTGCACTGTTACACGTTCTGACCGGATTATAAAGCTCTGTGTTATAGACAGTTGCACTGTTACACGTTCTGACCGGATTATAATTATATTCGCGTGTCGGTCCCTACGTCGGCTCCAAGTGTAACAAATAATTCAACCACAACTAGGACGTTTTCACCAGAATCCTTTGTGCTTTACCCACGTAAATTCCTTCTAGAAGAAACATTTTATACCAACAATACGACATACCCACTCCCCACTAAACTGAAGCCAGGATCCACAGTACTGGAATTCAGTTCTTTACCCAGCTAAATTTCCCCTAGCCGAAACAAGTAGAAACAGTGTATACCAACGATACGACATATCACCCTCCCATCCACATTGCAGCCACAGGCCGGGTAGTTTACATATTGTAGATTCTGACCGGGTTACAATTATGTTATTGTGTTACGAACACATTCGGTCCCAACTTCCCCTCCGAATGTAATAAATAACCCAGTCACTGTACTAGTGTTCGTGATTCTTCAACTGAGCTAAAGGAGAACTGCAGAATGAACATTATACCAAACACTGCAACATAATTTGAAATACCATCTCTAACATACAAAAAAGACAATCACCTGATATGATTGGTACTAGACTAGCGACCAGTGACATTACTGAGATAATATAATCTCCGTTCTATTTACTCTGTGATAGATGACACTGGAACTCACAGCAGGTAACGACAGCCACCGCGTGACGTCTGCTATCTGTGTCGTCTGCTACCCGTAACGACTGCTACCCGTGTTGGCTGCCCAACGGCATCCTGGTATCGTATCCTGGCTCTGTGTTATTTATCATAGAAGCACTGGGGTCAAGATTTTACTAGAATAGAGAGGGTTAATCTACCCTGCAACACACTGATTCGGCTAATCATAGACCGATTTGAGTCAGTTACGCTGACCGATTCTCGGAAGGACAGTAAAATACTGAATGGCCGTTTAACATAGTTTGTCCACCCGATAACGATCATAGAAAAATATATAGTAAAAGTTGAGATATGGAATAGATTCGGAATGGGTGTAAGCTGAAACACGTCATGCCCTCTCTACCGCCCATAAAATGCTTATAAAAAGTAATGACGTAAAATGTATTATTGCCTTCCGACTCTCCTAATACTAGATGGAACTACCCCTCCCCCACTCAACCTAAACAAACGGCTAACTCAATACCAATAACTGATCGGTGTGAGTGGTTGTATACCGCCCAATTACGTCTTGAGTAACAGTAACTCTGGACTGAAACCAGCATTAGGATTAAAATCACAAGCCTCGAATGAGATTCGAACCAATGTAACCATCAAAATCAATCGGAATCCCAGTGCCTAAACTACTGCATCACCGACACCAGTAAGTTGTGTTTCTTGGTCCTTTTTTAATATTCATGTTTTTTGTTTGTTTCTCCCTTCCAGCTATCCAGGCCCATGTTGTGTCACGCGAAAAGGTAGAAGATTGGGTCAAATTCACCATCAACGTCGCCAGCTTTTACAAACAGAGTCGAGGAGATCGGACACGTCGAGGAGAAACCTACCTGTGGGTCCCCAAAAAGGATCTCAAGTGCAAATGTCCGAAGATTCGACTTAGCCAGCGATACCTGATTGTTGGCAAGTTGAAGAGGAACGGCAACCGAAGTGGATACATCGTAGACCGGACAAGCATTGTGATACGCTGGAAGGACAAATGGCAGAGGCGTTTGCGACGGTTTGTGAAACACGAACGAAGAGGGAAGTGTCGAAAGTGATTTACTGATCCATAAAGTTTACCGTTATTAGTAAAACAAAAAAACTGTACTTATTTATCGGAAGTTGAAAAAAGAAATATTTTCTACCAAATCACGTAGAATTTCTGTGAAGAATAAAAATGCTAGATCGTTGAAATACGTGGGTCAGACAATACTGTTGTAATTACTGAGTATATTAGTCACCATTTAGACTTTGATTCGGCATTACAGGAGTCTGCAGTATGTTCCTGGAGACGGTGTTGTTCTAGAAGAGATTAGTGTACAACGACTGATATAATGTGATATCCCCTATATTTGTGTACATACAAATCGTCTTTATCAATAGAATATTAACGTAGACTAGAACAAGTGACGTCAATCAGTCTACCAACATTTCTATAAATCACGGGAGCTCCTTCGTCTGATGGAGGAAACGCCTTGGCAGAAACATTCAATGGAAAATGGCTGCCTGCGGGCGGAGAGTGTTGAAGTTTGTATATTTGGTAGCCACGCAGACATATTTCTGTTAGTAGTTTTATGTTCTGCAGTTGATCCTTTGTACACAAAACATAATAACTGTTTACCTCGAAAAATGTAAATTTGCATATAATGTATCTATTTATTGGTTGTGAAGTGACTTGTCTTGGCATTTGTTTGTACAAGAATATGGACTTCTCTTACAAAAGACCCAGATGAATGGACTACAGCATATTTATCATATACTATACCTGTATTACGTTTGTTAAGTACTGCATCTGTTTGGAGCATGTAATGTGTAAAAAAAAGTGTTTCCAACAGGAGAATGTAAGCGAAGTTTCCATTGGTTTAGTTGTATTTTGTTTCCTTGCATGTGATTGGATCAGTGCTGAAGCGGATATTGATAAAAATGGCAAATCAGTCAAGTTTCTATATTTGATGTTGAATTGTATCGTTAGTAACATGTCTTACATACCTCGCTTAATGGACTTGTATCAATTAACAGGGCCGGGACAGTCGGGGAAAGGTGGAGCTTCCCCCACCCCCATCGGCTCTCATTAAAAGTGGCGCTCCTTTCCAATCTTGACCCCCATCACCACAACCACCCCACCCACCCAACCTCAATATACGACACACGGTGTGGGTCTGGCTGGGATAGGTGAACTAGTTGGATCCCATATATACTGCTATAACGTTATACATTGTTTTGTACCTACAAGTACAAGGTAATATTGATACGGACTTCTAATTAATTTTACACCTTGTTATGACCTTGTTCCTGCTCGCATCCACCCGGCATAGCAGGTTACAGAGTCTCCACTAATTGGATTTGACCAAGTGACTCTTTCCTTCTCGGCCAAGCGTACGCCTTGACTAAAGATAACTTTATACAAACACTAAGGCCAGTATACATACATAGCATATTTAAAGATAACCTGTCACTTATTATTGGCGCTATATTTATCGGCTGTGCCAAACAATTAAAGCGTTCGAACAATCTAAAAGTAACAGGCGATATCTTCGTGATAATATGTAACTTCATGTAATATAAAATTAATGAAAGTTGTATAGTTCAAAACTATAAAATGTATCAAATGTATTTCGTAGAGGAAACAGAGTTAGTTCCATATTTTCTTTTATTCATGAATATAACTCCTGATACCAGGGACCGCAGAGCACTGTAAAAAGTGGGGCCCAGGTTAAATTGGATCTGGAGGAATGGGGGAACGTGTGAAGCTTAATAAAATGTAAGATAAAAAACAAAAACATTTTGGTAAACAATCTGAAAAGTGGCAGCTGCGGCCTTTCCCTCCACCTCTTGTTCCGCGGCCTGTGTATACGTAACAGTTTAAGTTAGATCAACTTGTTTGAGACAAACCGCACGACAGATTGCCTTTAGTCGTTCCCTGTTTGCGCAGGCGAACACATAGAAATAATGTAATTAATGCTACATGTATAAGACAAGGACATCTTGAACGACGTCTGAAGCTAGATGTTGAACTAAGGTTTCAAATACATAAAGGGCTTCATAACAGTTATAGCAAAATAGTTATTTAATCTTGTACCCTTAATTTAATTGATTAATTAATTAAGTAGGTTGTAACCTGTAAAGGCGTGAGGGAATTTTCTCACAAATTGTTTTATAACGATTTATTTTTTAAATTGGTTTAAAATTGAATACAAATATTAAATAGATTTTACAGAGATATAAATATTCGGTGTAATGTGATGCCGGATCGCTAAAGTGTGTGAGACAGAGGGGGCGTTATCTCACAAAGTAGAATTACTGCGAAGCCGGATCGGGATGTACAGTGCTAGAAGTTGTAACCCCTTCAACCCCCAATCGTAATTGTTAGTAGATGCGGGGGTCTGTACTCGCTGAACCCCCTGTCTACGCCGTCGGTCAGTTTGTTTAATACTTGACGTGTGTAATCTGATTGTGTGTGTTATTTATATAATATGCAGAATCAATATGACCGGATATCGTATACATTTCATATAATGTGTAATAGTCTACATTCGATGTATTGCATTTCGTAGATCTCTGTCGTAGATATGTAAATTCAATTTTATAGGCATTTTTTTGAAGGTACATTTTTTTGTTAATATATACATATGTATGTATAGTTATAAATTTATTAGCTGATGTATTTGCATAATTTAATGTCTTTTAGGTGTTATTCATTGTTAACCACATACTTAAGATTTGTTGAATATGTTATCAGTATATATATAGAAATAAAATATGTATGTATTTGTGTATATGAATGTTGTATCTAATTGCATTGCCATGATTGGTATGATTAATGTTATAGCTATTTGTTTTCCAACTCGTGTGATGACATGCTGATGGTAATGCCAACATGTATGTGATTGTATTCATTCGTCATTATTACAATACACCGATCCAGGAATAGTTCCAGGAGATACTGTCCAGGGACGGCTCCAGAACAAGTTTTAGAGGGGTGACCAAGTTTAATAGGAAAGGCACCCAACGAAAAGTCATAGGAAATTAATCACTTGTTGTTTTCAGTTGGAAAAAAAGTTAATTACAGTGGCGGATCTAAGCGGGGCCCGGCCCCATACTAAATTTTGCGAAACATTGTGTACAAGTATTCTTGACACACTAATTTGTGTAATACATCGCTATAAAACTTCAGCAACATATCATTGGCACCACCCCTACACCCTGCTAAATGGATTTTCTGGGTCCGCCACTGAATTACATGAGTAAAAATGTACTAGATTGTTTTAATGGGTAACTCTGGGGGTCCCCTAATCATCATTTTGAAAAAATAGTGCGTCCGTGTTATTACTGCCCTTTTTACCTATTTAAAACAAGATAAAGATGATTCGTTTAACGACATCACTGAAACATAGTGGTTAAATAATCATCGGTCATTGGACATCCGAAAATACGGTTATTTCCACACAGTCATGTTCTCAGAATCCTGCGGAATCAACACGGAATATTTTTTTCGGTTAACATTGAGGAGTTATTTATGAGCGCTTTGTCCACAGTGGACTACACACAACAACGCTAACTGGTCTGTTTAGAGGATCGATCTTTCAACCGCACGCTCCTGAGTCAAATCCAGTTCCGCCATTACTTTGAATTACCAGTCAGTGTCCAGCCCTAACCACAGATACAGATCAAGTTTGTTTGTTTAACGAAACTACTGGAACACATTGGTTAATAACCAGCGGTTATTGGATGTCAAACGCACGGTTATATCGACACTTGGTCAAAGGCGAAACCAGCTGCCTCCACATAGGCTACTCTTCTTCGAATAACAGCAGCCCTTACCATAGAGTAACTGTTGTATCAATAGGATGTTATCAAAAGGTGTGTTATACATGTATAGCATACTGTCCGTATGTAACAAGTCTAGGTAGCGCATCAATGGACACTAAATATCATTGTTTATACGAAGTTTGATCTGTAGATACATGTAATGAGGAAATCAGTGATGTTTATGCATTGTTATCATTAAAACATTTGTTGTGCAGGTTGGGTTTCTATTTTAGTGTTGTTGGTTCCTCTATAGATATAGCAGAGAAATACAATAATTAATAATATCAATGAGTCTAAATGTCGTAATATAACAACAAGCGTATCTCTGCACACGGCAGAGTCGGTGGGATATGATAAGATCGAGATGTCTTGTACTCACGAATCACAGCCAATGCAGTGATGATACTAGCCTTGCGTTCAATAGCGCGGACGTTCTGCTTCTGAGACTAAACGTTTTGACACCGATATTTGCATCTACATTGAATGAATGTGATGTGATACTGATAGTACACGATCGGTACCAGTCACATAGTTCCAGAGCGCTCGCGTTATTGAACGTAAGGTAGGTGAAGAAACCACCCCCACCCCGCGAAGTAAATCAATAAATCAGCTCTCTGTTGTCCCCTCCCACATCCCGCGTCACACGAAGCAGACCAATCAATCAACGTTCTGTCGTTGCTCTGCGAAATAAATCAACCAATAACTAAACTGTTATCCCTCTTCGAAAAAAAATAGACTAATCAACGTTCTGTTGAAAAGTGATGTAAATCGATCAATCAGCGTTCAGTTTTTCACCCACCCCCCAACCCCACCCCACCCCCGCTCAAAGTAAATAAACCAATCAACGTTCTGTTTATATCTCTCATCGGCCAAATAAATTAACTATAAAAATTTATGTATTGGTATATACTTTTAGTCTCGTTTCGAGTTAACTATCGAATTATGTAAAACATTCTCCTTATGTATGCATACATTATGCATGTTGATTAACTAGATGGTAAACATTACGTAAACTGCATTATTTGGCGCTAAATAAGTGCAATGTAGCGTAATTGCGCAATAAGAAACTAATTATTATTTGCACTTTTGGCGCGGAGGAATTATCTCACATTTGGACAACATATCAAGATTTAGGCGGTATGCACCTAATTCAAATGGTACACTTCGAACGCATGGTGTTTACAGCTTTGTGTACACCAGTATGCAAGGTAAACAGTATGAGTAGATATTTATAATAATTATCGCCAGTTTCTTTCTATTTTATATTTCTTTGTGACCTCTAATGTCTTGGGTATTAAAAAAGAAGTAATATAGTAAGCTACCACCCGTACATGTGTTGAAACTCCGGTACACCTTGTAGCCAGACCGTCTTAAAGGCCAAGATCGACACCACTGGAACACATTGATAATTATTAATCAGCGGCTATTGGATTTAAAACGCAGGGTTATATCGACACTTGGTCACAGAGGAAACCTGCCACCTCTACATAGGCTACACTTACCGAATAACAGCAAGGGATCTTTTATGTGCATTTCCCCCACAGACATGATAGCACACACCTCGGCCTTTGATGGACCAATCACTCGTTGGAGCCGGAAATAACTCAACGAGTCCACTCTAGAGGATCGATCCTTGGACCAATAGAACCTCAGGTGGATGGTCTTGCGCCGCGCTACGTCCCACTCCTTTAAACCGAAGACGTTGTAAAGAAAATAATATTGAAAAGATATTGTGATAGTTCCGGTTGGGAATGGCGATGGTGAAACCCACGAAACTGAATAGCCGGGTGGGGTGGGGTGGGGTGGGGTGGGGTGGGGTGGGGATGGACACAATGATAGTTTATTTCGTGACGTCTGAAAGGCGTACGTTGTTCAGTAGTTTTGTCTGTGTATTTGTAAAGTGTATGTCTGCATTGGGAAAACTCAGTGCTACAATATTTAAAAATAAACGTAATGAAATCGATTTATGTTTTTGTTGTTTTTATTACTTATAGCCTACTTATCAGCTTCTATCCACGTAAGGTTCAAGTACGCGTGTCCAGCTGCCTCGATTGCCTGTCCAGCAGTTAGTGTTACTATGAGAGAGAAAACCCGCTACTCAGTTCATGGATTGATACAAATGTACAAACAGTTGTAAGGACAGCCATATTGTTTGTCCTCTGTCTTCCTCGAAACGACACAAGGTGTACAACGGGTCAAAGTAAGGTATTGCATCAGACATCATCTGTTTTAATGGAGCGTCATACCTATGCTGTTTTGTATAGTTCCTTGATTAGAGATGTCAATGGTTTTGTCGTTGTTCGAGTATTTCTATCATCTAGTTGGTTTACGTTTGAGTTACGTACGTATTCTAGTTATTTGATTTTTTTTCATTGATAAAAGACCTAATAATTATTGGATAGAAATTATTTGAAGGTATTATATTGTACAAAGTTCTTACAAACATGTCAACACAAATGTCTGAAAGTATTTTGGCGACAAAACGAAAGTATGCGAGTATAAATATACATTTTTAAGTCAAACAAAAGTTAATCGTTTTGAAGCCCGTACCAGTGGGTACGGGTTAACTCTGATTGTTACGGAGAGAAGAGAATGAGACTTGGAACGTCTAGGACGAAACGTTGATCTGCCGAGCGTCAAATAAATATGACAGGCCTTGTTTCCTTTCAAAGGCTCCCCGCACACCTGGCTGTTTGCACAGGAATAAAGGCCATTTGATTGTCCATGGACACATCTGATTGAAAGTGTGAACCCTGCAAACAGGAAACGAAAGCGGTTGCGTGGCTGATAGCTGCTTATAGAACTGTTATGTTGGTACTTCTATTAACAGAAGCTCATATCAATGACCGGATAAACCAGATCCAAAGAAGTTCGTTTTCTTCACAGTTTTATTGAAATTCTCAAACCATCTGTCGCATTACTTGTCGTCTGCTTCAAACACGGGGGGTTGGGGGAGGGGGGACCAGTTATTGACAGAGATCGTCTGTTTGAAACACGGAGGGGACCAGTTATTGACAGAGATCGTCTGTTTGAAACCCGGGGGACCATCTATTGACAGAGATCGCTGTATCCGTTTGAAGAAAATGCTCTAAAGTTTGCAACTGATTTATGATTTGTTATGAGATCGCAGACACATTATATGAGTTCTTTCATTCACTGCTGCGTTTCGTTTGCTTCGTTGTATCTGCAACATGATAGACAACCATGTCACGTGTTTAACCCCGTATGTGAAGTCTTTATTAGATTCTGAATTCTCTCACAACCAATAATATTGATTGTACCTTCAATAGAAAAAAGTTAATATATCCTCTTAAGAAGAGTGACATAATACCATGTTGAACTTTTCTGAGATGTTCTTTCATAATTATGGAATGTCAGGGCGACCAACCTGGCAGGATTTTTTTTCCGGAATTTTCTAATATTTTTACATTTAAGCGCGCGAACACACTTTAAAATTTTTTTTTACTAAAAAGCGCGCGCGAACGACCTTTTTGAACAATTCAATAAAAACCGTACGACACCCTTTTTGTATAAATTTACAAATGGACAAC
>JAULBR010016422.1:0-15856 GCA_032355825.1 Melanodrymia aurantiaca
GCAATTTAAGTAAGGGTTTTGTTTAACAAAATTCGGTTGCGGGCCAGTCAAAAGTTGTACGGGCCAGTCAAAGTGTTTCTGCGACTGGCCCGGTTGGCCGGTCAAAAAAAATCCCAAGTGCATACCCTGTTTATGTATAATTATGTCAACATATCACATCTGAGATACTGTAGGGTAGTGTTCATTATATTATGTATATTTTAATAAATTGTGCCAGTGCTCGGCATTTTGATTTATTATAGAAGGGATGACTTGACTTTAGCTCTTTAATACATGTATATGCCATGTCCTGGGTCAGAAGCAACTACGGTTTGATAGGTCGACTGTCGGAATGGTTTATCAAAGACCGTGTTGTGTTCTATGCTGTCTGTGGGAAAGTGCACATAAAAGATCCATTGTGGTTATTCGCAGAAGTGTAGCTTACATGTATATGGCCACAGAAGGTTTTCTCTATGACCAAGTGTCGATATAACTGTGCATTTGACATCCATGAAACCGCTGATTAATAATCAATGGGTTCCAGGTGTTGTTAAACAAACTTTTATCTTTTAAAAACTCCAATCGCCAGGCTTTTCCAAATTCATGTAGCTGTCCAAGAAATTCAAATAATAAGGGCGATCCCGGGAGCAGGACGTAGCTCAGAGGTAGAATGTCGGCCTGTGGCGGGATGGGTCCAGGGATCGATCCTTCACAGCGCAAAACATTTTTATGGGTTATTTTCCGTTCCAGCCAGTGATCCACGACGGGTTTATCAAATTATGTGGTGTGTGCTATCCTGTCTATGGGAAAGTGCACACAAAAGACCCCTTGCTGTTATTCGTAGAATAGTAGCCTATGTGGCACCAGCAGGTTTCCTCTAGGACCATGTGTCAATATAACCATGTGTCCGACGTCCAATAACAGCTGATTTATAATCAATGTGTTTCTAGTGGCGTCGTTAAATAAAACAAACTTTACTTTTGTTTGGCATACATGTTGCGGGACGAAGTCTAGAGTTAGAATGTCTGCCTGTGGCGGGATGGGTCGAGGGATCAATCTTCCACGGTGCAAAATATTTTATGGGTTATTTTCCGTTCCGGCCAGTGATCCGTCAATTGATCTTTTGCACTGAAATCTTTTTTAGAATGGTAGGTTGCCCATCTTGACTGATTGGTTGTCCTGTTTTCACTCAAGCTGTTTGTCTTAAATGTATTCCATTACACAGGGTTTCTAGAATATGGTGGCCCAGCAAGTGATTTTTACACTCGGGCCACCAAATAATGGCTTTCACCGTTCCCAATGGTCAGCAAAATTTTTTGGTTTACTTACATAAATTTGTATTTTTTTTATTATGTTGGTATTGGTATTTAAAAGTTGGGCAAGTGAATTTTCAAATCCACTGGTCACAAGGCAAGTTAAATTTAAAAAAATTCTTGGACCCCTGCATTACACCTACAGGTACATTACACAAGGACCGTGTTTTCTTTTCTGTTTGTATGCAAATGAATTTGTGTGTAACTCACTCCCCCATTTGTCATGTGATCGCACTTTTCACGCCAAAATTGTGTGTGATTCTTTTGATGTTTTCGGGCGGGACGTAGTCTAGAGGTAGAATGTCTGCCTGTGGTGCTGTGGGATGGGTTGAAGGATCGATCCTCAACAGTTCGAAACATTTTATATCCATGGGCTATTTTCCATTCCAGCTAGTGATCCACGACTGGTTTATCAAATTCTGTGGTGTGTGCTATCCTGTCTTATGGGATAGTGCACATAAAAGACCCATTGTTATTTTTCTGAAGAGTAGCCCATGATGCGGCGACAACAGGTTTCTTCTGCGACAATGTGTCGATATAAACATGCATCTGACGTCCAATAACTGCTGATTTATAATCGATGTGTTCCAGTGGCGTCGTTAAACAAACATACTTTATCTTTATCTTTATTGTTTCAGTGTTGTTCCATTTCGTTGCGAGAGCTCAGAGACTGCAACTGCAAAAAGTGTGGTCAAACGGAAGCCGTACTCACCGTTTCAAAACACCAACAATAAAGTGGACTATGCTCTTGCCCGCGTCGATGATTTGCTCAATTGGGCAAGAAAAGTAAGACGGGGGTTTAATCTACCATACATTGTCACAAGTCAGATGACTGGATAAAAAGAAGTTCTTTTCTTTATACTATGAAAAAACCCCAAGTATTACTCTTTTAAAAGAAAAATACCCAGCTAACAAAAGACATCCTAATGTTCACTAGTAGGATTTCATAGTCTTAATTTTGCGGGAACTGTTGCAAAAAGTGACGTCACACATGCTAGTAATCGACCTTTCGTACTTAGAATATGCTTCCTGTGACATTTTCGTTTAAGGTTTGTGTAATTCAAATTGCCTCGTTGCTAACCATTTTAAGGATGTCGAACAAAATAATTTCATTCTTTGCGGTGAAAGAACAGACAGGCACCGATAAGAACAAATCATCTGTCCCTGTTCCCAGTATCAGCGGCGTGCAGCCGCCGATCAAATCGTGCCCCGAAATTCCCAAACAACGAATATCCCACGGAGTAGAATTCCTATTAGTAGTAAGTACGTAACAAAATAATAAGAGTCGTCACTTGGTGACTATAGCCTAATGGGATTATTTAGTATTAATTAAATATACACTGTATCTATATATGTATTATTAAACAACATAAAACACAATTTATTTCATTTTTATTTACAATATTTTGTGACATAAAATTTCTTTTATGTCGGGCACAAATTGATTGGTGCAGGATATTGTGTCAGGTACACCAACAATATTTATTTCAAGGCTTGACAAATTTTAACCTTTATCGTTTTCCTTTCCAGAGTTCTCTATGGCCAATGACATTTGGTCTGGCATGCTGTGCCGTGGAGATGATGCACTTTGCCGCTCCCCGCTATGACATGGACAGGTTCGGAGTTGTTTTCAGAGCCAGTCCACGGCAGGCTGACTGCATTATTGTTGCAGGCACAGTCACCAATAAAATGGCTCCAGCGTTAAGAAAGGTTTGTGTTTGTGAATATACAAAAATGTAATTTTATATTTCTTTTTTGGTTTTTTTATTTTAATTATTAAATTCTTCTACGAATGACAGCAAGGGGTTTTCTATGTGCACTTTCCCATCTATAGACAGGATAGCGCACACCACAGAATTTGATAAACCAGTCGTGGATCCCTGAAAATGATCATAATATGCTCAGAACTTTCCCCAAAAGATTACTTAACATTAAAACGTAACAGCATTTTGACTTTTTATGTAATATTACAGTCAGGGTATAATCTAGACCATTTTTCTAGGGTCCCTTTTCGGAAAATTGGGAAAAAAAGAACGCGATCGACCGAAAAGGGGGAATTTTGATTTTTGTTTGTTCGCGGTAGTCAACATTGGGATGTCTTATATTAATTGGATATTTTCCTTTTAAAAGAGTGATAGTTGTTTGTCATAACTATAAAGAAAAGAAATTCTTTTTATCCTGTCATTTGTGCTGTGTCAATGTAAAAAAAATATATACAGTCAAACCTGCTTGAGCGGCCACCTGTATTAAGCAGCCACCCGTCTTAAATGGTCACAAGAATATTCCCCCAAATATTCAATTATAGTGCATAATAACCTGTATTAAGCAGCCACCTGTCTTAAGAGGCCACTATTTATTACTCCCTTAGGTGGCTGCTTAAGACAGGTTTGACTGTATATATATTTTTGAGAAATTATCTTTTCAAAATTGGAATTTTATTTTTTCAATTTGGGAATTCCCCACCGGGCCCAAATTGTATGGTAGATTAAACCCTGAGAAGTAGCGGATTACCTCTATAATACACTAACTTCTGTCCTACACGGACAGGTGGGGGCAGCTTCATTACATACCCACGACAGATGTGCTTGAACCTCAGTTGATTATAAACACATAAATAAATTATAGTTAACATACATGTGTACATAGCAATGTGTATTACTGGATTAGGAACCATGTTGGATTAACTTACATTCAATCAAATGTACTTGTACCATTCTATTCGCCCTGGTGTGAAACTTCCTTACTTTACACCTATAAAATATTTAATGCAACAACACCAAAATTATTACAAGTTGTACTTTAAGATTAAAATATAATTAATATATTGAAAACGAGAGATAAGATATTTATTACAGACATTGCAGACTGGTTTCTGTTGACATCTGGAGCTCTGTTCACACTGCTATAAATAAAGTGGGTGGAGAAAAGGTTAAATGTACCAACAATGCTACAGATGTACATGTATCTGTTTGATGGATATCAGGGGTCAAAGTGCATTCAAGTATACATGTATGTATACAACTAGAGGTCTGAAGATTGTAACACAAAATAGAGTTGACAGACAGGGCAACCGTGACTAATTTTAAATATTTTACAGTAGGAGCACTTGCGAATGTTCATAGCTGTGAAAGTGTTTTTTAAGTTGGTGATGGGTGGAGGGGTTCTAAGTATCAGAGGTTTCCCCAGCGCCATAAGGCGTAGGGGCTCCCTACTCATTACCTGTTTAAGTAAGCACTTTGATATATTTTAAGGAAATTGTAAGCGTTTTGATTTATTAAAATGGCTTTGTAAGGGCCATAAATTCAGTTGTATAATGCACAATCTATTCAGTTTTTACTCATGGATTTTACAAAAAAATTATAATACTATATCTGAATTTTGAAAATGTAAGCGCTTTAAAAAAATTCCTGGGGAAAGGCCTGAGTATATATGCTTGAATTTGATAAAAAAGAAATATAGGTACATCTATTGTATCTGTACTGACCACTTGCTTATCTAGTGTACATGTAAACTTTATAACTGCGAACTATACATCTTCCTGGTATTTACCTACATGTACACTGATATTGTCACCCACACAGTGTTTATAATCAACCCTTGACTTTGAGGTTATCTTGAAAGAACATCATGTAGGTTGTATAAAGGCTAAAAAAAAGGTGTGTTTAGTGTACTCAGGCCTCCTTCAGTGCTGCCAGTCACGTGCGAGAATCCCCCCTTATCCCTCCCCCACCCCAAACTTTCATATCATGGACAAAAGGGCTGGCCGAGGTCAGAACTCCTGCCCAAGATGGGCGTCTGCTATAACAGAGTGGAGCGGGATGTAGCTCAGATTATCAATTTGGAGTAGCGGGTTTCCTCTCTCATACTAACACTAACTTCTGTCGTGGGCAGACAGCCGAGGCGGCTGGACTGTGTGACCGTGACAGACGTGCTTGAACCTTAATTGGATATAAGCACGTAAATAAGTTATAACTAACTAACTAACTAATGTCTTGATAAAACCTAGTGTCATCACTATCGAATGGTAATAGGTGTTGTCGAAAGCTTAACATAACATGAAAAAGATCCCCACTTATGCGCACATGACGGGAATCGAACTTTCTGCACCGATTGTCATCGAGCGTGACAGTCCAATGACACAATCGCTCGGCCGAACCAGTCGTGTTTTAAAAGGAATGCCAGTTTAGTCGTGTTTATGATGTGTACTGTCAAGTACTCGGTTTACAATTAACATATACTTACATTTTATTGTCTACAATATCAATGTAATAATGTATTTCCCATGGGTTTGTAGTAGCTTAGTATGGTCCTTGGGAATTTGCCTAAGATAATGTAGTACATGTAGTATCCAAATCATTTTAGACAGAAGTATTCATTATGCTACTATAACAAGTTGGATGACTAAAAACACATATGATATACATATATTAATATTGTAAGCAGTAATATGTAAGAAAATGTTAATTTTAATAATAAGAAATGCTCCATGTTACAAACTGCTTCAGATGAGCACATACGGTGGCACTCGTCTTAAAACTTGCGACTGTACCTTTAAAGTTATCTTACACTTAGAGTATATATTATTGTCTTTGAGCTTTCTTACACACTGCCAGCAATACACGTTATCTATGAACAACCTTTCGGCCTCAGACATGAAGATAGGTCAGCGCCTACACGAGCTAGTAGGTGGTGATAAACTGCTCCCCATCACGCTATCACACTAAACACATATTAGTGGTACGACTGGGCGCTGTCGTACATCCGTACTTGTACGCCGAAAACAGGTAAGCAGTACGGAAACGACCTGATGAAGATGTTAGATATAGAGACAAAGAGTCGGAAGTAAGCATGCAATTAGATATTCTATTAGACTCCTGCAGATAAACTCCCCATGTTTTACTCCCATCATCTTCTCAAATAAAGACGTATTTCATATTCTATTAGATGTATACTTCATACATTTAGGAGAGCGGGGAGTAGCTCAACTCAAAAACGTCCGTCTTGGGATCGAGTCTCCTCAGGGGATTTATTGGGTTATTTCGCGTTCCAACCAGTGATCCACGACTGGTATGTGGTATCCTGTCTGTAGGAAAGTGCAAATAATAGATCACTTGCTGTTATTCGGTAAGAGTAGCCTATGTGGCGACAGTGGGATTCCTAGGTGACAGAGTGTCGTTTGACATCCAATAACCGCTGATTAGTAATACATATGTTCCAGTGGTGTTGTTATAAAACAAACTTTTAATCCTAAAGTTATCATGATGTAGTGAACCAATGATTAATATATGATGTTGTAGGCCTAATAGTTTCCAAAATATGGCGTTGTTATGTTTGCTGTTGTAAACATGCAACGGTATACCCTCTTTTGACCGTTAGGTTATATTTATATCATAATAATATCGTTGTATACTTACTCGAAGACCCTGGTGAAAGCAAAAGAAGAAAAAAGGGTAGATGTAGTTTTTTGTTAAAGATATTTACATTATACAGAGCAAACGATGACAAAGAATAAATCAGCTTAATACCAAATACAATATGTGTTGTAATATTTATTTCTATCTAGTTTTACCCATAACTAAAACATGATAAATTAGTGTGTACAGTAATAACATTTTACTGAGGTTAAAAACATTTTGAAAGTGTATATTGAAAAACAAGTTGGATGTTTTATAAGTTACTAGCTATAAAATCAATATTAACATATTATTACAAACATAATTATATTAAATTCAATGTCAAATTAAACATGTATTTTATTTGTTATTTAGTAGACATTATACATGTACATGTACTTATATAAGTTATATAAAACAATACATTATTTAGCAAAAAGAAATATTTAACTTGTTTTAACTTAATTTGCAAATATATATCCATAAAAAATTAACAATAATGATGACAATAAAATTACTGATAATACTAATAAAGTATACATATATCATGGTGTTATCAATTCACTACAGTGAAATTTCGAACCACACCCAAGCAAATTATTAGATCCAATCTTGCTCAAATATATTAATTAATGTTTACAATACAAGGTCCACATTTTATCAGAACAAGAGAACCAAAACTAAGAGTCCCGCAAACGAACCGGTTTGATTAAGTCACTTCCGGTATGCAAATTCACCAAACAAAAGTTATTTATCTAATCGACAAATCCATCATTGTGTTCAAGACCATATCTCTGCACACGAGAGAGATTAAGGGAAATTTCGACAAGCATTAATTGTATTAACTTACAATAGATACCATAAATCCAAAACTATACGTTTGCACATGTTAAAGAGCAAGGAGTGTTTTGACACACGGTGACTGCTGCTCTCTTAAGATACTAGGAAACAATCTCGTTAACATACCCAGACATTTTACTTTTAAATCGTCCACAGGTGTATATTTTAGTTCGCATTTAAAAATAAACTGAAAAACATGGACATGTAATATAATTATTTAATAGAAACTTTTCAATAAAATATTTACGCTAATTCATATTAATGTATGCACATACTTTATGACGGAGTGAACGGTCTGTGGTCAAATGTATGTTGGAGTCAGAATAATTGCCACCTGTGTGATCAAAACTATCCTGGTACAAAATACCAACGTTTCCAAAAGATTCTACACATGTCGATCA
This sequence comes from Melanodrymia aurantiaca, assembly GCA_032355825.1. NCBI lineage: Eukaryota > Metazoa > Mollusca > Gastropoda > Neomphalida > Peltospiridae > Melanodrymia > Melanodrymia aurantiaca. The sequence goes on from JAULBR010016422.1 coordinate 7,927, forward strand.
TAGTAAAATGTCTATATACTACTTTCCATCAAATATACCTGAACTAATTCAACCTTATAGAATGACAAGAGAGGACCAGAGACATAAATGTCAAAACAGTATTAACTTAGCGAAACGCGTATATGTGCACAAGGCCAAGTCAAAGGGATATTACAGCAAAGTAGATATGGGATGTTCCCACGAACCCCGTTATGATACCACGTGTTTGCCTGAGGTGATCGAATTGTGTCCCATTGTTGGTACACGCATAATGCACAGCCATTATGTTTTTGTGTGTTGTTTTTATCGTAACGATTCAAAATAGTCCAAAGAAGGGTATTCTATCATACATAACCTGAACGTTTTCACCAGTAAATAAATATTTTAAACCAAATGAACAATCATTAAAATATCCTAAAGCATACACTGAGAAATAGTGCATTTGATTTGAAAGCAGTGCCACTGCGAATGACACAACGAGTAAATTATGGTTTGCTTCATTCACTCCAGAACGTGATATTGAACGCCATATCAATGTTTTCATGGACAGTAGCATCCCCAAATACTAACTGAAGAGTTTGGATCTTAATGTTATATACTTAGCTAATGTGATGGAGTCGGAAACGGAAACCAGAAAAAGACAGAAATATATCACAAGCCTATGTGGCTATCAGTCTGACTGCCCTATGCGAATGGTTTGTGTTGGTGACCATTGACATACGAACTTTTGATCCGTATTTAAGCATCTCAGAATGTGTGGTATGCACACACCATAACGCTGGAGAAGATGGAATGTTACTTGACATAATAAATGGGAAATTGAACTTCGTCGGTACTTTTCAAACTTACCTGGGTAAATAAAAAAATAACAATCTTAAGAGAGAAAGGTTAATAGAGATAAAAGCAGAATATTATAATTATCACCTTTTATTGATTTACAAACCCCAGATATAAATAAAACAAAATATAACATTGGTTTCATTGTTTGATATTTGAAAACGTTTTTCTTAGTACACGAATCGTCATGGTTTTTACACAAACCTGTACAATAGCTTCCGATTGCCTTCATTTCGCACGGCGGTTTAGATGTCATGCACATTATGGTAGATATGAGAAACGGATGTTTTGTTAGCGTGTATCGTGTTTGTTTCCTCACAGAGTGCGGTTACATGTGAGTGCATGGAAGCACTCGTCCTGTCACCGTGTCAAATGTCCCCTGCTGAACGGAGACACGGCCTTGCCTGCGGTAATCAGTTTACAGTTTATATTTCAAATATCTATATACATGTAGTAGTTCTCGATTGTTTGCACGTGTTAAAGGCACACTCTCTAGTTTAAAGACGGATGCATGCACCCTGCGTACACATCTACTGCTGTTTGTAGCATATTTATTGTTAACATATACTTACATTAATATGTGTATAACACGATATCAATATGATGTATATCCAATGCGTTTGTAGTAGCTTAGTATGGTCCTTGGACCTTTGCATACAATAATTTAGTACAATACAAATTATTTTAGACAAAAATACACGGTAAGCTACTATAACAATTTGGATGACGAGAAACACATAGGATATACATATATTGATACTGTAAGCAATAAGATGTAAGTAAATGTTAATTTTAATAAAAAGAGATCCTCTTATAATAGCCTCAAGCATGTTACAAATAGCATTAGATGTGAATGTACGGTGGCAACCATCTTTAAGCTCGGGAGATGTCATTCTTGTTGTTCAGAATGCAGCATGTTTGTATCCTTTATCAACGTCTGACCTACATGTACGTGAAGGTTTACAAAGACATGCTATTATATACTTCAGCATCTAACACATAGAATAATGAAAATCACTTTAATTATTTTTGCTATTGAGAAAATATAAAAATCGTGTTCGTTTTTTGAGTGTGACGTCAGTGTCTTCAGTTATCCAAAATGGTATTCAAACCAGAAATGCATACAATTTTTCGTAATTGAAATACACCGCATATGAACATTAATTTAAAATTATGTTTTTAATGCATAATCAATACTTTGCTGTGATTCTCGAGGGCACGCATTTGGCCGTATCAATATTTTGTTGTTTAGATTCCAATCAGTAGTTTAAAAATACGTATTCTACGGCAGGATTACTAATAGCGGTCTTACAGTTCTTTGAAGATATTTATAGAAGATAGAAAACAAAATTGGCATATGCATTTTAAAGCAAATCAAGGTATTGATTAATTTAATTTCGTTCGTTAAGCATGACTATTCTCGTCGGTTAGTTATTGCCTGTATAGTTATGTTTATAAATACTAGTACATGTATATTACAAATAGGCCAGTTCTTGATGTTTTGTCAAATACGAATTTTATGTTAACTCGTGATTTGTCAAAGTCACATTTTCAGTATTGGCTACCGCTTTCGCGGAAAAATGATTTCTCAAGTCATTCGTTCACATAGACGTCATTATTTGATAAAAAAAAATCCTCATAAAATAGTATTTATTTCTTCACATTTTACTGTGTTAAATAAAATACCAGATCATTCTTGTAAATGTAGTTCCATCACGTTAAAAGCAAACAAGGTCCCCAGGAAGCTTTCGACAAGTTTCACGACAGGCAGTCCGAGATATTTGCACGATATGACTTACCACTAACCAAACTGATGTCTTATACCTTGTGTTGATCTTATACACAAAGTTGCAACACTTATATGAAAAAAAACTAGTCAGCTATATTACGAGTGCATTTCGTATCATCACCGTTTTAACGGTTAAGAACCACCGCCTTATTGGAATTGTTCATTGGGACCGCGTTATTGGAATTGTTCATTGGGACCGCCTTATTGGAATTGTTCATTGGGAATCCGTTGTCAGTTGAGATATGATTTTGAAAACTATATGTCTTGGCATTGTGTAGTTTTCATGATACATTATACTCAAAATATACGTACATGTATGGCGGCATTAAAATAAACATAGATTATCTCAACTGGTATGTTCATTGTTTTAGCAGTATACACGTACATGAACTCGAGTAGCATGTACCATGATGACGTTAGCATGTCCATCCATATCGATTGTATCACCATTATTATGTCGGGTAACGGGTAATGTCGTTTAACGTCTTCATCCATCCGAAGGATGTTGTAGAGGGCGCTGAGATTGAGACGACGTCCTGGCCGTAGTCGGGTCGTATTCTCAATCACAGAGGGCGAAGGGGGGAATAGAAGGGAATATTATGTCGAAATGTCACTTGGGCTATAGCTTGCACATCTATATGGTTTTGAACACAATCACAGTTCTGTTGCTTAGATGTCTATGCATATATTTCAGAATTATGGAATTGCTTCATTTAGACTTAAGATACTTCAGTACCTGTGTCTTTCTGTTGTACGTTCACGAATAAAACAAACTTACATACATAGACTGTTCGCAGTAACAAGATCATATGACGAGTACAGAACATACAACACAAGGACACATGAACATGAACATATATGACAGATTTACACGATGAATAGAAAACATCATCATACAGGTCACCTAGGTAACAAACATACATATATTTACACAACACATATTGACATTTATTGTAGGCCAAACAATAGGTGTGTTTAGGGTACCATGTCAATATTTTTAGGGTAGGTAGGCCTCTTTGTATCTACCAAATCAAAGAAAACTGGAGCAAAGATAGTCATCATTAAGTAATAATTTGCATATTATGAAGGTATATATGATGCAGCTAAGAAAGGTAATGATTCCATTTGCTTTAAATGCAACTATTTTATTTTTATAAATAAGTTCATAATAAAAAAAATTATCTTTCAATTTTAGCAATAAAATGTTTTGAGTAGATTGATAAAATTAGGTCAAATAGGGCATACCCTACACACCTATGTTTAGACCTGTGTTTTATTATTATACTTTAGGATAACCTAGATATATATATATATATATTTTTTTAAGAAAACGAATCATCTATTATATTTCGAATATTAAGAAGTCAATAAACTACCAAATGAGAAGTTTTATCTCCATGCATTAGTGTTATATTAAAAACAGAAATACATGTCATAATAAAACTTATTATTATTATTGAAACTAGTAAAAGCTCGTGCATTGCAAGCGGCAAATTAAATTTTAATAAGGTAGAAAAATAAACGAATAAATAGGAAAAATAATCGTACAGAAAAAGTTATATATAAACATAATGAGCATGTTTTCCTATAGGCTATATGTATATAAGATGCAATATTTGTGAAATCAGTATACAATATATCGAAAACAGAGTACTATAGTACGGATTGCAGTCACGTGGTTATAGACAAGCTGACATAATTATACTAGTTGAAAGACTGCAAGCATGTCTGCTATACTCTACCCCGTATGGTGCTAGATAGGAAAATGAGTTCATCTAAGGGAAGAAAGAGTAAAAAAGATGAGAATTAATACTTGTTTGTGGTGAAGGCTTACCGAACTAACCCTCACTAAATTTAGCACTGCTGGTGAGCTAAGCATAGACGTAATCAAGGTGTAAGCTGCTCGGAAATTGTGCTCGGGGAGCGGAGTATGAACTGGAGTAAAGAGATATCAGACTCGAATTAGAGCTTCTGGTTCGCATTACCTGTGTATTAAGTATCGTCCGCTCTTCTAATCAAATATGAATAATCATCATTTTGTTTCAATTGTTAATTCATTATCTGCTCTAAAATATATGTACATTTATCATAAATTATTAATAGTTTAAGTGTATGAATTCTATATTCGTTTTAGTACGTGCTAAACTATTGGTATCTGCTAAATGGATAGCGATTATCTTTATATTATTGGTGAGATATGCTAATGTCAAGGACGTTCGATTGTGGTTGTCTTTTTGCTTTGCATTGAATAAGAATGTAGAAATAGTTTAACGGCAGTGATACAACTTTAATCGAACTGATTATTCAAGCTGAAATCTATCATTCTTATATTTAATTAAAACATCAGTCTGTCTGTCTAAACATCGTTTTTACAAGATTGATGCGACCGATAGGGCAGGATACGCTAAACTTCCGCGATCACCATATAACATGACTGTTTATAACGTGCTTTGTGACTTCATTCCGTCAGGGCTTTGCCGCGATGTCCATTTGTCTCTATCATACAGATATGAGATAACGCTGTCATAAAGTTTGGCTTGTTAACACGTGGGTGCGTATTTACAGCATTAACTGTGTTGTAAAGTCGGATCAGTTCCGTTCAAGTGTGATATTGACAGAATGACGTCCCCTAGGCACTGAAACACGGTGTTAGTTCGAGTTATGTGAGATCCAAGGACGAAACTACAGACACACTCACAATGAACTGCAATATTAACAGAAGCCACGTATGGAAGTGGGTGTTGGGGGCGGGGTGGTGGTGGTGGTATTGTGTAGGAAGTTACCTTCTACCCAATTTCTAAGGATATCTATACACTTATAGTTATACTTATACGTATATAACTATATATCTATAGCAATACGCATACGTATACTCACATACATAATATTTATGAACAACTAATGATCTAGCATAATGATCTATCTACAATAATGACATGGCGAGGACAGATTTGGGAGAGGTGCGTTTTCTCACAACATAAAACTACTAACAAGCTTTAAGGCCTCTCCGGAAAGTGGAACAACGATAATAAGAACACGCCGAAAATGAGTTGAGGGTCACATCCAACTCCCTATACACGCCCCCTCTACCCTTCACTCTCCCCTCCCGCCGTCTACAGCTGGCTTCGGTTAATCTAGCAGTTCGTTTTTGTGATTTTGTCTGTAGTTTCGTATACATATACATGTGCATCGTAAACCAAAAACAGTGAAAAAAGAAAAAGAAGCTGCAAGTGTACGCACAAGGGTTAAATTGCTCAGACAATTGTGTTCGTTAAAACTTCTGGATGTTTGACACAGTTCTGCTGCTGTATCGTTTTACCCCTTGCATTCCCCCATTCTTAGCTATAGAAAGAAAATTATATCCTTGATATAAGGCAACAACCTCAATTACAAACACATTCATAATTTTATTTTGAACATTAATCACCCATAATCTGATGTTTGCGTAATGTGAGACTATAGATTTCAGATGACTGAAAATAGACTTAATTTTATAGGGATTTTTAAAATGTTTTTTTTGTGTGTGGCGTGAAATAACCTGATACTTACTAATCTGATTGATCACCCACAACCGCAATATCTAAAGGCCTGTCTACACGGTCATACACTGTGCGACAAATGTTGCAAGTTGTTGCAGTTTGTATGACGGGCGGTCTATACTGTGCATGGCTTTAATCAGGTAACCATCTGACAACATTAATCACTTGTCACCTTGCAATATCAGACACCCACCTCATCACGAATAGCTAAGCACATCCTAAACCACTGACCACCCAATAACGGTAGTCATCTACAGCATAAACATGAACCAGCTACCACGCGAAACCCGTAGTAATTAATCACATCACAACCACCACACTCTCTTAGTTTATCTCTAACTATCGCATCAACAATGTTACATACTAGTAAATAAATCACTAAAGCGAATTTATCCACTTTATCGGTGACAATGACCTTAAAACTTGAACACAAAAAAACCGTTACCATGTTTGCTTTTTTCAAATAATGGAATAATATTATTAGAAGAAAAAAAATAAAACCGAACAATTTGGTTAAAACATTTTTATATTATTACGTTTTAGTCATTTATGTTTAATACAACGAAATGAAACACGTAATAAACATGTAAAACAACAGACGATACAAACGTGGCAAAACGCAAAACAGCAAAACTGAACAAATCCAGTTGAGTTTTAAACACGAATCTTAACCCATAGAGGAAATACACAGGGGTACCAACTAGGTATTGAAGTTTGCAAAGCATGCTGGGATGCCATACTTACCATATACTATTAATCGGATAAGGCAAGAGATAAAAATATCGGTTAGTCTAATAATAGCAAGTTGTTTGCGGCAAAGATGCCATAGATATACTCATGTTTGATGGACAAACACTTGGCACCGTATGGAGCCATTTAACGAAGATTAAAACATTATCTTTTAGATTTTTCAGGCGATAAAGTTATTTTGCTTGAAATGATTATTGATTATTGGACACCTGACTGCCAAACTCTTTATAAAGAAACATACCGGCTATAAATGTCGAGATGATGACATGTGTTAAAACAAATATTAAATAAATAATTTAGACCAAAACTAGAATGTCTTTAGGCGTGGAATTTCACCCGACAGGTTACGGTTAAATACCACATTAATTTTTTTATATAGTCCATACACCATGTACGTGCACGTAGGGTCGATTTCCAATAATCTGATGTTTGCGTAATGTGAGACTACAGATTTCAGATTACTGAAAATAGACTTCATTTTATAGTGATTTTTTTAAGGATTTTTTTGTGTGTGGCGTGAAATAATCTGTTGTTTTAATGTAAAGCTTGTCTTTTTTTACTGAATGGCCTTCTTGATGGCACTGCTCCAATATAGAGTATATCAATTTTTATATTATTATAACATTGCTAGCATGTATATAATGAAATGCATGATTATATATACCTCATTATGTTTTATAATGTACAGTATATACTAATATTAATGTTATTGTGCATGCTCAAGGGCCAATTGGCCTAATGCAATAAAGAATATCAATTATATCCCGATATCTGCTCTGCTACGCTTCTGAACAATAGAAGTGTTTGAACAACTCAGAAACAAGTTGTCAATTGTAAATTCCTAATTTTCAGACCTAATAGCCGACATGTAAAGCAAACTATATATTATATACATGTACATGTATATATTAAATGTGTGCATACACGTAATAAATGTTTTTCGGTAAGAGTAGCCGATGAACCATGCGTCTGACGTCCAATAACCGCTGATTTATAATCGATGTGTTTCTAGTGACGTCGTTAAATAAAACAAACT
>JAULBR010016532.1:0-27321 GCA_032355825.1 Melanodrymia aurantiaca
CACATAGTTTTATTTTGAGTGCAGTTGCGATGGAATGTACATTTGAAGATTTGTTATGTATGGGGTACCAGTAAAAAGTAGCAATGCCATTTTGTGCCGACACAAGGGTTACCGTAGTAAACATACGGTATAACTTTAAAATGCCATGTGACCTGACAGTTTCTCGTTATAATATTGACAACAATGTATCACTCTCTCTCTGTTGGTGCACTGCACTGATGGTTTGATACGTTCCTTGTAATAGATTTATTGATAAACGTTAACGTTACCACCAATGGGAATGTATTTAGTATAAGGTAACCTGTAGAGGGCGCTGAGATTGAGATTACGTCCCGACCGTAGTTTCGTTGTTAACTATAACGATTTATCACAAAATTTGGATTTATGACGTGCGAGCGCAGCTATAGATTAAGTATTTTTTAAATAATTTGTTCTACGCCTACTCGTCCACTGGAACACATTAACAGTTAATTAAAACAGCTTGTGCGTTATGTCGTTATTTTCATCCCGGAGACAACTGGCGTTATGTGATAAATATCAATACTTGTGCACGTCTTCTGGAGTGAGGAATTACCATCATCACAGGGAATGTACGCTATAGAACACCGGGTATTGCGAACCGAGAGACAGCGACAACACTGAAAACAAAGAAAATATGTAATTAGATGGGTTTTAAGAAGAATTATGTTACCATTTCATAATGGTTACAGAGGTACATACGTTATATTAGGGATGTACACGTCTGATCTTATAGTCAAAGGATATATTCTGTCTTAAAATCAATTTTCTTCAGCGAAGGAGCAAACTGCACATTCATAATTATATACTATAATGGTAAATTGTATTGTTGGAAAAAAATGTTTGAAAAATACTTCTTACCAGACTGGGCTCTAGGAGTTCTATATAATCATCACCCACCCAACCCAGTCAAACGTTTCCACAACAGCAACTGCTGAGGATCCTGATGTGGTCACCCGATGTATCTTATTAGGGACAGCTAACACACCTTTCCAACCTTCATTAAGATAAAATTATACATTTAATGTCAAATTTTCGGATGAAGACCACCAGTCTCCACACAGATCGCATCACTTTACCAGCTAACTTATCAATGATTCCTTTACCAGCCAACTGATCAATGATTCCTTTACCAGCCAACTGATCAAACAGTCCCTTACCATGTAATGTTGAGAAGAAACTCCACATCTATTTGATTCATTGTTCCTCCTTACATGTGTACAGATGTGAGAACAAATATCGCTGCTTAAACTGTTTCTCCATCACTAAATAGATCTTTGACTTTAATAGTTGGACATTCCCCTTCAGAAAGCACAGCAGCCATTTGCTATACACATAAGCCCTGTGCTTGTTTTGCTGTCAATAGCTTGGCTGTCAATAGCTTGAAACCACCACAAAGCACCCATACTGCTCCTTACCTAAGGTCTGGTTGTTCAGTGCAATGGAAAGTACAGTAAAGTACTCTTATAACGAACTGCAAGGGACCAGGAACATTGGTTCGTTATATCAGTAGTTCGTTGTACACATTTACAGAAGTTCGAAAGTCGGCCATGTTGAATTTTTTTAACAAAATAAATAAAATTTAATAATAATAATACAGTCATGTAGTAATTAAAAAATCTTTACTATTTCATTTATTATGATTAATAAAACAAAAATGCATAAACTTCACGTTTGGCAATACACATTTGAAAGTTGATTTTGCTGAACCTGCTGTTCAACCCGTTCATTGTACTCATAGTCAGAATTTATATCTGGACCCATTTTCTCTGGTTATTACTTTGTCTTTGAACCATGCTGCCTTCCACGTTGCGTCTGGGGTATTATAAAATTCATCGAGTTTTTTTAGGCTTTGCGACAATTTCCGCTACATGCTGGACTACATATTTTCTTTTACGCAGCTTGTTTAGAATGATATAGCATTAATTCTTGCATGGTCTTGGTGTTCGGATATAAATGCTTGTTACATTTTCCTTATTTCCCGATACTACCTTATTTGGAAGTTGTTTTTCAAACAGAACTGTTCTGTTGAAAACACATAGCTTTGCAGCTTTCTTCAGTTGGTCCTTCTCTCGCATTGCATCATGCAACACTTAGTGTTTACGTTGTTTCTATTCTCTTTGAATTTCGCTCTTTATCTGATGTACGTTTAATTATACAAGGGAAAGAAAACAACGTTCATTCCGTGGTAAGCTGAAAATTATAGCGAGCAAACGTGACAATTTATGTATTATTAACTAATCTACTACGAGATTTGTTAGATTATCTGGCAAATAGTTTTGTTATTTACAGCGTGAGACATCGAATTGGGTAATTGCAGCGATCTGAGCTTGTTGTCGTTTATTCTCCCTTCAGAGCTGCCAATGTCCGGTGTACAATAGTTGAGAGATAATGGCATGTGCTTCTGATAATGTCGACATAATTCCTAATTACGATCACTGACCTCTCGTTTTCATTTTCCAGAAATATCCCCGTCATGGATGGAAGCCAGTAGATAATGGCGTTTGAAGGCGGCGTCACGAGTATTTCCGACAACATTCAATCATTTATAAGGTGCATGCAGACACTAAGCTCGTCATAAACCCAATTTGTGCGTTTAAAGCTACTGTTTCGAGTTTATAAGGATGCCACAATATGCGAGATATGATGACGTTTTGCGAACTCATGGATGCATAGCTGTTTATAACTGTGGTTCATGAGTGTATACCGTCACGGTTTTGTTGAAAACTCGCTATGCAAGTTAGAATTTGATCAGTATTCGAGCTGTTCAACCAATAAACGTCAGAAAGTACGGACAGAGGACACATCCCTCAATACCAAATTCTGGGGACCTCTCGATTACCTTCGGAAGACGTCACATTCATGTTGTCATCACATCCGGATAATTGAGCTAAAATTACCATAATAGTATCACGATCGCACGAAGAAGAAAGAGAAGAAGAAAAAGAAGAAGAAGAAGAAGAAGAAGAAGACAAACGGAACACCTAAGCTTTTGCATATTTCTATCCAGATCTTCTAATCAGTCAAGCAAGAATTACTTGATGACGAGCCAACAAGGAATGATCTTCCAATCTAATCGCCAAACCATTAACGTGGCCAAATGCGTATCACTACAAAAGGCAGTGTCGAAGCGAGATTACAAACAAAGTTAAGAGTGCATGTACTCATGAAGCACAGCCAAAGCAGTGATGAAACCAGGTGAAAGGTACTAAGACATGGACCAAATCAGTGCAACTAAATTTTTGATTTTGTTATACATTGCAGGGCAGAACTAAAACGGTAGAAACTATTTCAGAAAATAGAACAGTACATAAAAGGAACTATATATCTGTTACAAAATGCAGAAAGTCATCAGGATAATACAAAATGCTTATTCAATAGCTGTAATTAAATGCGAAGAATCTGAAAAACATGGAATAAAATTGGGTTCAGATGATACCCAAGATGGCGGACACTACAGGAAGTGTTGTAATGGCCTCATAATTATTTGATAATGAAAACGTGTATGCCTGTACCTGCAATAAAATTGAAAATATTGAGCAAATATCGTGTTTGTTTTTATTTAATTGATGTTACTAATTATCGCAAATAGTCAAAATGATAATAAATGATAAAAAGTAATACTCCCCTCGTGTTTTGCGATATCATGAGGTATCCACACACTCGCCAAGCCTCGGAGTTTATTTTATTACCAACTCGTAGGCCTACTAATAAATTATATCACAAGACACTTGGAGAGTATCCTTTATACACATTTAAAGTATAACAACACCACATGTACATTTACTTTTCTAATACGAGTCATAGCGACATTTGACATTGTTATGCCATTTTATCGTTTCGATGAAGACGGTGGATAAACAATATGGCTGTGTTTACGAAGAGTGCCACAGGTAGAGCAGGATACGCTCATATTTCGCGTACACCTGGTATCATCACTGTTTTGGCAGTGATTTGTGAGTACCTGTCATCTCTACGGTGTCGCAATGATCCTTCGACTCTGTCGTGTGTAGAGATACACATTTGTTTTGTCGTTTAGATTTAATAATCATGTATAGTCCTCGAATGGTGGACATCATTCTGGTGATGTATGCTTCGTGTGCCAGGGATGAGCCAGCTGTTCAGAACGCCGCTCCTGATTGGTGGGTGGCCATCTTTGAATCTCTAACAACAAACTTCTGTCTATCGTCACGCGAATGAATTTAACATTTCCTGTTGTTGTCTTACTAAATCATTATAACAGAATCGATAAATGCCTGATCTGGAATCGACGTCACGTGGCTGAAGAATTAGTGTGGATTTTCTTTAAAGAGCACTTCTCAAAAGAATATAATATTATTATTATTATGAAACAACACCATAATAATTATTATTTCGTCATAGGACTAATACATTATTTCATTCTCCACCTTTGGAGGTTCTAGATCCGCCCTTGTTTTATCTGCCTGAAGACTCTGGACGGAATGAAACAGTATTCAAACACTATTCGGGAAATTTATCCCATGCTAGCGACATCAAAACGACGTTTGTGTATATAGCATTTAAGGAATGCAAGTTCGTGGTAATATTGTAAACAATAATAAAATGAAACTTTATGGAATAAAAAAAAAGGGGCATGATCCATAAATATATAAAAGGGGAAACTCCCTACAAGCCTTAGCCTTATTACTATAAGAAACAAAAACGATAGAACTATGCATTTAATGCAAGTCTGGATAGGGCTACACACAGTTATGGTTAAAATATGAAGGATACATACATTATACATGTACGCTTTCCGACCATGATTATTATAGACTTGTATTCCTTTTACACATGTGTAGAATGAATAGAAGTCCGGCACGAATACAAGTCCGGTAATATAACCAAATGGAATAATAATAATTACTGTATAATGAATCTTTACGGAATGAAACAAATAGTCTGATCCATAAAAAGAGTTATTACCTAAGTCCTAAGCTAGGTAGCGTTTCATTTGGACTTAGAAACCTGGGTATATAGGCTCGCGTGCATTATAAATTGTTTTGGACCTAGATTCCTACCAACGTTTATACGTTTTACATAGGCACTGGTTATAAAACAAGTAGTGGGGCCTAATAACATTGTTGATTTGCACACGAACCCATAATCTTTACAACGTTCACAGCGTCCCCCTCCCGCTTGTAATCCCTACTCATTAAGTTTTTCCATCAAGTGGAGGTATTAGATATAAAACTCATCACTCAGCCCATATTCCCCAGATGTGATTACTACGGACATTACGTGACAATTTCACCAAACGAGCAAATGGAGGCATTGAAAATACCCCAGACAGTGTCTTCTTCCAATTTTCCCTTTATCTGGTATCATATGTACATGATGTAACGTGGCAACGAGAACGTTAAAAGACAACGCTGGAGGCGAGTCTTGTTAGTTACCCAAGATCACTGAACAATAATCCCCCATCGTGAAAGATGACCCACCCAGGGCTGAATTTACTAGAAGCGATAGCATACAGAGTTCTTCTAATAATTAACCGGTAGAACTACGAATTGGACGAAATGCTTTTTATAAGATTTTAAGGCGATTTAATCAATTTTTGCCAGCGTTTCAGCTTTCTGTTGTATCTGCGAACCAAGAATAGCCGAACAGACGCCCAATCATGATTGTCCATTAATAGCAACTAAAAATAGAGATCGAAAAACGAAGAGACGACTCTGACGATATGAGTCGTTGGAGTGTCGATCGGAACCGGTGGTCTCGTATATAAATATATCAGCACGTGCATATTTTACGGGGAGTCACATGACCTAATTTTAAGCTCAAAGCAGACGACAATCTGTCGTTCGTGTTCTTTGATTTGGTACCATGACTGTTGGTGTTATTTTCTGGCATGTTCTACACAATGACAGAGAGCGAAAATGAGCGCCAAAGTGTAAGTAGAATTCGTTTGACGCTTTCTTTTCTCCAATTGTTGACATTTCCATATTTTTGTCAGCTCGTCGATATTGTATTCCTAACCATATGGAGACGAGCTGTTGTTCTTCTTTCGTTACTGTGAAATCTAAAAAATAACATGTGTTTAATAGATTTATATATAGTAGGTTGCGGGTCATGTCATTGTCCTTAAGTTCTTGGACATTGCCACGACTCGGTACGGAATGGCACATACTCGCGCGGTATAACGGGTTTTAATACAATCATTGCGTTATATTTTTACACATGGATTGCTGGCACTGAAATTGTGATTTATGTGCTACAGGAAAGTTTGTCAGCGATATAATTATGTGAACGCGCAAACAAATGCGCAATACATGTAATATAATATCCATTGCATGTTATGCACTTTACTAGTTTAAGGCAGTTTTAAAGAGATCTATGGTACGTTGTTTTTGTTTTATAGTAAATATTTTATTAATTAAATGCATGTCGATATATGCATAAAATAACTTCCATTTTGTTCCGTATCTATAATAATTTACTATTGAAACTAGAAAATTCAAGTTGACGGGATATTTGGATATGGGCGTGAGAGCGTGAGATCGAAGCCAACTACCTGTCTCATGACCAATTGTGGATTATACTGGTTAGCGTATAGGAAATAACCTAACGGGTCCACTGAGGAGGATTGATCATTAGACCTCTCGAACCGCAAGCGGACGCTCTTGCGTTGAGCTACGTCCTCTTCCTTGTCTGTTGATTGGGCCGTTATTGTCACCAGAAGCATTTAATTATTTCAATGTTTATTTTGATGTATAAAACGAATAACACTGATATAATATCATAGATGAAAATGGTCGGGTTATTTTCACGGTTTGGCGTACACGACACGCAACATGTATTTATTGAACTGCATGATCTGAATGTCTGTAACATAATATCCAAGAGAACAAGTCTACGATCTAGGTTGTTTATAAGATATAGTTTGAAAGTCTGGTCAAATTTAAGGTTTTATTTTTCGTACGGTCAGAAATTTTAGCAGCGATTCAGGAAAGCACCCAGCAAAATGTTAATTTTGAACGACGGTGTGATAAATTAAGTATTACGTAACGACAAGATAATTATTTTATGATTCATTATACTATACAGAAACAATAAAAATTCCTTGCTAGATATATGATGCAAATTGCACGAAGCCGTTGTAA
Organism: Melanodrymia aurantiaca; assembly: GCA_032355825.1. Taxonomy (NCBI): domain Eukaryota; kingdom Metazoa; phylum Mollusca; class Gastropoda; order Neomphalida; family Peltospiridae; genus Melanodrymia; species Melanodrymia aurantiaca. The sequence continues at coordinate 7,143 of JAULBR010016532.1, forward strand.
TGTGAAGTGTATGCCTCACACACTCGCTGTGGGATAACACAGTGACAAGGTCTCATGGACTTTGTGTTGTACACACGCCCACTTTTAATCGATATATTTAGCAAATATTACATGTATGTAGACAATTGATAAGCAAACATTAATTATATGTACCATTACATATAATTACATACTACATAGAAATAGCATGTTTAATAATCAATGTGTTCCAGTGGTGTCGCTAAAAATACTTGATCTTGTTTAGTTATTGTCATTTTATTATAGTTTATACAATGGTACTACCATTACTTTTGTTATTACTATTTTGCTCCTGTTAACCGTGCCAGATGGAATATGAGTACCAAATTGAGGAACAGATCCAACATGGATGTTTAGTTACTCTGATATCTGAAGTGTCCTCCTCGTATGCCAAAAGATTACAGCCTGAGGGTAATAAATTCCCATGTCTTGCGACCGGTTCACAAAAATGGTATTCCGGATCAATCAAAGTTTGTCATACCAAAAACTGGCTATTTTGTTATTATTATTATTAGTATTATTATTTGTTGTATAATTATTTACTCGGGCCGTCGTTATCGTCAATGGGTAATACATGTAGGTAAGACTCAAGACACCCGTTTTATAAAATTTACTATATTGTTATATGACATCTATAGATACATACTAGTACATGTATATTATAAAAGAATAACCGATCTCCGTGGCGCAGTGGTTAAATATACATCGGGTTTAAAACTGGTAGGTACTGGTTGCGAATCCCATTTGTGGAATATGGGAGTTTTAACCCAAAGCGAGTTTTCCGCAAGACTCAATGGGTAGATGTATACTTCCACATACACCGACCAGTGTCCACAACTCGTTTAACAAATGCCATGGTATATACAGTCCTGTCTGTGGGAAAGTGCATATAAAAGATCCTTTGCTATTTATCAAGAGTAGGAAGTGTCCTGTATCATAGCAACATTAACTTATGTCCTAGACAGCTGGACTGCGTGGCCGTGACAGACGTGCTTGAACCTTAATTGGATATAAGCACGTAGCTATAGCTAAGTAACTATGTAAAAAATCTACAAATTAAACTCTTATACATATACTATTATGTACATCCATGTTCTTTTAATGCAAAAACAAAATCAATTATTTTGATGGAAATCTGATAACGGTAATATTTTCCTTGTAATATTATTCTATTAAAATAAGATGACAAATAATTATCTCGCAAGACATTACACGTTTGCCATTCTCATCTTACGTGCGATTCTCCGTGTGAAGGAGACACTAATATTACCTTATATGGCATAAAATCGCGCTCTCTATATCCCGAGAGATGAAAGAACATGTGCTTGAAACGGATTGAAAGAAATCAATAATTTGCACGCAAACATCGCAGTGTGTTACGAGTGAAGCAGATATTGCAAATTATGTTAAGAAAATAACTAATAACATAAGGCTTCTTCAATTTGGAATATCAGTACACTAATTGTGTGGAATACGTGCTCTAATATAGCACATAACACGTCTCCATTAAATTTTCTACAGCTACCTTTGATGTCGTGTATGTGAGCAAAGTGTGGGCAGGTTAATGACATAATTGCAATAAAATCGCATTTCTGCACGAGACAAAGCGCAACGAATGATTAGACAACCATCAGGAAAACATGGCAAGGTTCTTGCAATCCGCCGAAAAAATGTTTTTTTAGTTAGTTAAACTTATTTACGTGTTTATATTCAATCAAGGTTCAAGCAGGTATGTCATGGCCATGCAGTCCAACTGCTTCGTCTGCCTATCCAGGCTACAAGTTAGTGTTAGTATCAGAGAGAAACCCTCTACTCCGGTTTGATAGATATGACGATATACATACCACGGCCTTTTTTTTTACACCAGTTGTAAGTCGTAGTACACCTACCCATTTAGCTTTAAGTACTAACTTTATCGATGTTGAGAGCTTTGGGGCAATAAATTATTTCAAAAAAAAAGAGAAAAGTACTAACTTGATGAATTTGTTATTATGTTGTAGCACTTGTGGAAACGTCGAGGCGAATACACTAGTTTGGTTATGTTCAGTTTGTTGGAGAATATTGTATAAAAAAGAAATACGGATTTTGTTGCGAGGTTCCACGGGATCTCAGAGAAGTGTTCTTCATCATAATGTTTAAATCATGATATCCAAATTGAAAGGTAAATAGTACAAGTCGTTCTTCACGGAGTATTCTACAGTGGCAGTCTATACAAGCAGACACTTTGGCATTATTAATAATGACTAAAATGCATAAAACAAAAGAATTGTTGGTTTAATGCACATAACAAACTAAGCCCAGTCAATCCATGAATAGTGTATGCATGTCAATGGACATGACGTTTGTCGTAACGTTAGTGTCTGGCCACGCTCTTGAGCCCATAAAAGGTTTATAATCTTGGGGCTTTCATATCATTTTAGATGTATTTAAATAAATGAAGCTTTGGATCGAACGATCTGTGTGCATGAGAGTGCATGGAAGACAGATGTGTTTTCCTTGAATACTTTCTTTTCAAATACATATACTCTACTGGCCTTACTTGCATAGGTTACACAAAACAGATGGCGAAATAGGGGAATTATACAGATCCGTAGTCTGGGATGGATGAAGGGATCGCACGACCCACCTCATGTGAAACAAATGTTTCAAAACACCATATTAGGCCTACCCTTGCTAAAACTGGTTCTAATTTACTTCATTTATTTTAGGCCTGCTTCACCCCTTATTACGCACAATTCCGTTTTCATTTGAGGATAAATGGAGAGCATTCATTGACCTGGTCGGTGTGATTGGGAACTCTGTGGAAGTGGAAGCCTTTGTAATTCAATCTGTATTCCTAGCACGACGTACGTGGGTGGCACCAGTCACTTTGTGTTCATGCATATCCATGCATCTTGTGTTTATCAAAGCTTTTAACGTAATTAAATAGATGATAACTTCTCAATCTTTGTGCTGGCCCCATTCAATCTATTTTATTACTTGTTCCAATAAAACCTATCACAATCTTGACGCATTGTCAGTCATTTCAGGGTTCATTTAAAAACCAGATTAACGTGTTTCATTAGGGTTGTAGGTGGGGTGGGGTGCGGGGCGGGGCGGGGGAATCTTGCGCGATTTATTATGTATGCAAAATATTCGGTGTATGCTCGTCAAAACATACACCAATTTATGTATAATCTTTGGCGCTCTATTTATCATTGCAATTGGTTTGTATAGCCAAACGTTTTGTTAAGCAAAATAAATTACAATTTACTTGAATTTTGTCACTTACAAATACAGTATCAATATCTGTATATCCATGTCATTTATATCAGTGTAGTTTAATCGTTGTTTACAATACATTGTCTATACATATATTGATATTCTAATCTAAGCAACAACAAACAATGGTAAGAAACTGAATTTTAAAATGTTCTATAAGCCTGAAACATGTTTACAAGTTAGCATTTACTTTCGTTGTATTGCTGACAATATCATATTCAATGTGTGTTTGTAGTAGCTTAATAATTATTATGGTCCTTGGACTTTTGCCAACAATAATTTAGTACGTACTATAATATTTTAAACAAAATTACACAGTATAACAATTTGTATGTCCAGAAACACATAGGATATACACATATTGATATTGCAAGTATTAATATGTTAATATAATTATGTTAATTTTAGTAATAAAGATGCTACATAAGACGCGCACGTACGGTGGCACTCGTCTTAAAAGTCGGGACTGCCCCTTTAAAGGTTAACACAATGTTTTGGAGATTTGTATTTAATATCTGCAATCGGTATTAATCTTTTTTAAAAGTTAGACATTGTTTTAAGTGACCATTTATATTCTGAAACCACCAATGAGAATCAAAAATAAAAAATGTAGCAGATTTTGGTGTTTATATTTGTTGTACTACAATCTTTCGACATCCTGCTCGTTGGGCTGATTCTCTACACCTCTGAAGTAGACCTTGCTCCCGTCAGGAAATGAATGTCTACACAATGAGTGGAACATCTTCATAGCGCCAATAATATACGAGGTTTATATCATTAATTGTGTAGCCATTCGGGTGTTTGTGTCTAGATGAGCCACACGTATTGATATCATATCTACATACATGTAGTGTAGTAAGCTGAATCGATTCGACTCTGGCTTCTGCAGAGATACGCATTTAGCTACATCAATGTTTTGTTTCGATTTCTTCTCTAAAGCAGACGAACTATATAAGACCATTCTCAGCGGTTCAATTACTTCCCATGAAAACTCGAGCTCCTTATGGGATGTATAATTATGAAACAGGAAATGGCAAGAATCTAGGCCGGGGGGGGGGTATTGTGTCGATCCACCCCACCCCACATCCTGCCCCCGTTGAGGCAAAGTATCCGCTTCGCATAACTAAAACATGTTTAATGCAATATTATTCTACAAGAGGAACATATTTAGCCTACACAAGTGTCTCCCACCCCAGGGTCCACTACGTTCAAAATAGGACTCCTCCACCGCGTTCAGACCACATTACGCCCCTGAATTTAGTGGCATGATCTCGAACCACTGATTTTAGTGGCATAATCTCGAACCAGACTCGTGTATCACGAAATGATAGGCACCAATTTAGCACTTTGGGTTTGAAATTGTTGAATGAATGAATTGATGATGTTTAACGACACCCCAGAACGAAAACAACACAGGCAATTGGATGTCACGATATGATAAGAATCAAGAATAAAACTACTTTTATATAATGATTGCTGTTATTGAGTTTCTCATTGTGCCTTCTGTGCTTCCGCATTGCTTTCTATATTCGAAGGATGTTTTGGAGGTCCGTCTGTGGGAAAGTGCACGTGCTTTCATCAGAAAACTGTTCAAACACACCTGTCATCAGTACGACCTCTGACTTCTCCAGTTCTATCCACGACAGGGACCAAGTGTCGATATACATGTAGCTGTACGGTTTATAGCAAGTAAATCGCTGATTAATAATCAATGTGTTCCAGTGGTGTCGTTAGTCAAACAAACTTTATATTTCGCTTGGGTCTAGTTCAAACAAATATGTTTTTCCTGTCATTTAAAAAAAAAATTCTAAACATGTATGTGTGTAAGTCATATTTTAATTATTTCTCCAAAATGTGTTGACAAAGTCTGTGTCATGACTCGTTAGACGTCTAGATATTTATCTTGTCTTTCTTTAGCCAATGACTCTCCTGCATTTTCTTCAGTTGCTAGGCAGCGCATCTGTAGACTGCATTAATGAAGGCTAAGCGGATGATGACTAGCGTGTGATTTTCTCGATCGATGTACATCATGTTAATAATCTATTCACCTATTATTTCTACTTTGTTAGATTAGATAATAGGTGAACAGAACCATTGAAAACACTTCCCTTCTGTTCTTGCATTCCATTTCTTACATTAAAATAACCTACTGTCCATTAGCAACACGTGCTGCATGCAGCTGTTGCTAATTATTAGTTCCAGCATTTGAAACCTCCATGGTTCACAAAGAGCGTCGTTTCAATGATATTTGGTACCTCATTGTAATCCAGAGTTATTTGCCGTAAGTCCTATGAGATATCCTCATCTATTTCGTAGCACGAATATTATTTTATTAAATAATACTTGCAAAATTGTGAGAACATTTATATATAAATGCCTCTGCGTTAATCTATGTATTTATTATAGAACTGTTTTACTACATTGCACATGCCATAGTTATGTGCTCGTGTATCACTCACTTGTTACAGCAGGTGATCTTAGTGTAAATAAAAATCGGTTCTACTCTGTTCTGTTCAATTTTGTAACGAGTCATGTGAGAATTTTCAGTAAGTCTCAAGAATAAGAAAATCGATTTTCATTTTTCTCCATTAGATTACCGGTTCCTTTTGTTCTTCATCTGTCACACAACTGAATAGCAATATGTCTTCGAATACGTAACTCTTCAATAAGGAGGTAAACATGCACTTCTAGCGCCACATAACGTGTTTCACACTTTATTATAATGCAATGCATATCTATGTATAATTATAAGTGTAGCAATTATAATATGTGTAATAGATTTCTATTTTTCTGTGTATATAATACACAACTGTTATATTTCATACGTTGTATATTGTGCATTATAGTCATGCTGGCGTTGGTTAATAAACGAATGGATGTCGAAATCGTTGACACACGGACAGCCCGTTTTCAAACATAATTACATAATAGTAAATCTAACACTATGCAGGAAAGTATAAGCATTCTGCTATCTAGCTAATTCTGTGAGTTACAAAAGTTGTCAAGGAACTTTATGTTATGGAATAAAAGGACAGAAATTGGACCGTAAAGGGGAAATCAAATGCGTGTTTTGCATCATCCGGGTTAAATAATTAAGTTAACAATACACTTGTATGTCATCCGCAAGAGAGAAAAAAGACAGGTCTATTTCGAGAAAGCCATTCAATTTTTCAAAAATAATATAAAGGAAGTAAAATTCTGACCAATCGAACGCTGGTATCTATCGTCATTTCCGCAAGATCTATACTAAGTCTTGTAAAATTAATTTGGTCTGGAAATGCGTCAGTTGAATGAAGAGGACATTATTGCCAGCAGTTCATCAGTGCGGAGTTATCTGCCTATTTTCTCCAAGACCTCGCGCTTCAGCTGCGTGTTACACGCTTCATTACGGCCGACTTGTAGGAATCTAAAATTAACCAGAGCCTACAGTGAGATTCCTGATTGTAGTAATATTGGTGACGCAGAAGGCTCGTCCAAGAAGTATCCTATCATAACTAATTGAAGCCACTGTTTCCAGTCTAAGACGGATGCCACCGACGGTGGAGGATTAGTATCGCCTTTCGCGAACCCATGGTGTTGTCACTGTTTGAACATTAGTTCACGGCTTTGTCTCTATCCACAATAATCATGTACACTCAGGCTGTAATGCATATATTAAAAGGAATACAAAATGCATACATAAACAATTTACAATAATCATGTACGTGGCAAGATTGTTGAAGGCAAATACAATAATACAATATGTCTTTTTTTCCCATAATATCCTAAATAAACACAGTACTATAATTATTATTAAATTGGAATAACAAAGAGAAACAACCGTTGCGGACGGGACAAATACCATGGAATCGCCCTTTACAGAAAAAAGTACTAGATGAACAATAATAAAACATGAATACAATATGAAATGTCGTCAACACGTGACTCACGGAGATCTGAGGCCCATCTGTACTATACCATGATTGATACTGATTATAATGCCCATGCACATCCCACCATTTTCACTATCTTAATTTTAAAATCACTCTCCAACTGTATTTTATATATTGAACTTGAACTTGTATGTAGACCCTAAACTAATATAAAGACTTATTCAAAACTATTTTCCTTCATATTAGTTTTGAAAATAAGACTTAGTATACATACCAATAAACTGTAGACATCCATGTTAATTGGATTAACCAAGAAATACCTGTTTATGCTAATAATTATCACCAGGAAGTCGATTAAAACAGAATAATGTAGGGCCTACTAGCAGTCTAGCACTGTGCCAGACTAATTTATCGTGATTGTATACTCAAAATAGCCGAGTTATGTAAATAAATGCAAATAATAATTATCACATTTCCTTTTTTGTGTGTGAAATTCCTAACAGTTGAATTATCTGACAACATAGTGTTTGTCTTAAGTTCTTAACTAACCAAAATAATTTTCAAAAATCGTAGCGGACGGGACAAATACCATGGAATCGCACTAAAGGCCAGTGAATATTATTTAGAACTTAATTATACACATGTATATTATAAATAGGAAACGTAGCTTTATTCAGTCGTTATTCTGACACTTTGATCGTAAGAGATTTTGTCAAAACTGTCTTTGACGCTGCGTGGAGTATAATTAGACATACAGATACGATTTTGTCTTCTGTGCACGCGTTGTCGTTCTAAAACGGCAAAACTGATTAAATTAATCAATTTATTAAGAGTTTCAAACTGGTAGACGAACTCTGTTATCTCGCAGTTGAAGTGAACGAAGCAATATCTCGCTGGTAAAAACAGCCATTTTATGCAGACATGCAGATATTGTCGAAATATCCAAGATATTCAAGATTACAAAGTTCGAGATAACGATGTTTGACCGTATTTTCGATGGAGATTTGATGAGCGTAGATATTTCTCGTTCTGCAGTTTTATCTTTGACAACTTACTTGTAAATGTCTTTATTAATTGTGTTCAGCAACGTACGGCACATCTGTTATATAACACAGTAATCAGGAGCCGGTGTAAAAGGAACGCAAGTCCTACCGGAATGCAAGTCCGGTTATATCATAACAAAATGGATTAAATAATTAAATTAATCTTTACGGAATGAACCAAAATTGATGGTCTCTGGTATATAAAACAAGATACTACCTATAGTTAATGTATGGAAAAGCGCAATAAAACTATGTGTTTTATTCAAGTCTGGTTTGGACTAGGATTCCTAGGTTACGGCTAGGTATGTAGGTCCTATAGCATTATATACATTGTAACGGACCTATATTAATACGGACTTCTATTCCTATTACACCTGGCATCAATCTTTGCATGAGAGGACTCCTCGCCGTGACATGTACACGTGCATGCATGACCAGTCCTATTCCTATACCATGACAGGACCTGGTGCGGTATTTAGATGGAACGCTATAGAGGCCATACATTGTACGTAGTGTTACATGCAATTCACTGATGAATTTAGGATTTCTGTGAGATGTGGGTGGGGGAATAGTCTGCGAAGGGGTAAAAACAATTTAATATTGCGCTATGTATATAATTTTTGGAATCGTATGTGCCGTGCCTCCTGTAGGCACAATACCACTATTCACCATGACCTAGCAAAATGTAGTCCGGTACAAGATAGAGGTCCTCATTAATAAATTTATATAAAATACAGGTAGAGTCGTGGACGTTTCTAATTAATGCTGGCATGTAGGGTGGCTATTGTAATGTTTATATAATCAAGTTTGTTGACGTTGGTTTTTAGTGTTAGGCCCTAGTAGTAAATACTTCCAGTTACGTCTATGGTATGCTGTCACTGATCAGTGTGTTTGAAACAGTGAAGTTAGACGGTGGCGAGGTTCCAGTTTGGGTAGCTCGACATTTTTGTCGTCAACCTATGTTCATTTTTTTAGGTGATAGTTAATCAATAGTTTTACTTTTAAACCACTGTAACAGCATTTCTGTGTTGATATCGTGAACATATTTACAGCATATGTTCTGACATGGTAATTACATTATAATGCATTCAATAATGAATGGTGGCGTGGAACCTGTACCGAAACCATTGGATCGGTGCCCGAGTTTACGGTGATCTATGTAGCACAGAGACGCACAACGACAGTTATGTTGCAAATCTATATACAAACCAAGCTCTACGGGGATCTGTTTTCATCTTTACGTCTTTATTGTGATGTGTTTGGTCATTCCTGCTGTGCCAACGTTAAGGATGTGGGATAATAGACAAAGCAGAAGGAACTGTCAAGGGAGGCAATGGAGATATTAAAATGTTGCCGAGCTTTCAAGTCCAGTAGCGGATTCAGGGTTCACCGTTCTTATGGTCACCAATACAGTGCTCTTTGAAGCTTATAAATGTTGAACACATTTTGTGATATACTAAACGCCTACGTTTTAAAATGTCTACAATGGGTAATTCAATGTAGGCGGGAGCGGGGAGTAGCTCAGAGATAGAATGTTTTACTTTATTTAAAAACGGATATTTGATATCACCTATTCGAATAATTGTGATCATTGATGTTATGATAATTATTATAGTTGTTCAAATGCTAGTTGTAGCTTACAGTATTACAGAAGTTATGATACATGTAGCAGATGGATATTGGCTATTGGTAGTTGAAGTCGTCCTTTTTGTGTAAGATTGTGCCTTATTGAATGTCTGTAAATATCAAGGTATTAAAAGAATGCTCAGGCAAGGCTTTTAGATCTCACGTTTGACAATATCATTTCAACATTATTGCCAAATAACAACTACTAAAATAATGTTTTAATGATTATAATAGTAAAATATCGACCTGTACGTTACCGCAAAGCCGGAGCCATGTTAGCCTGTTACGTAATGGGTCATTGCAAGTCACGTGATATTTGTAGCCCAAGCGTGTAATCACCTGCGGTCATTATTTCATTTCACATGTATTACTCCTGGTTCAAATTGAAACTGTACCAAAGCCGCGTGTCCTGTAAACTGATGCGTTTGGTCATTGCCAATAATTATAATATGACTCAAAGTCACTGTCTGTTGAATTACGCGCAAAACTGTCTGAATAGCTTCCTGGGTCCATTTTCGTTCTGGCTTCTAATAGAAGTTTATGACCGTTCTTACTCGGTTGACCGCAATTTGAATAACGTCCGGCAAGGGAAGACAACTCTTTTATTGACAAAATGTCGCTTTACAGAGACCAGGAAGAAACACGGTGTTTAATTTATTGTGAAAAGACTAAATTTCCATTTATTAAACTGTATAATATGTGTATTAATACTTTGGATATGTAACTTGTCAATACATTAATCTTATTCTACGTGTTATTAGTCCTTTAACCCTCCTAAAAGAGCTAGTTCCATTGTTTACGTATGGGTCCACGTGTCTTTTTTAACTAAACGTGACCCATCCTCCTTCAGTTGATGACCTCACAGTTCTTCATACAACTCTGATTAAAATTCCCATCAACAGCTATTGATTTCAATGAAACGAATTATTACGAAGTATAGAAGTAGTTCATTGTAATCTTTTATTATGAAAATATATATCTAATTTAGGTCAGGAATAATGCACGTATATAGCAAATAATCTTGATTAAAAACAAACCTTATCAAACGGGTGTTTTAGATGGTAAACTATAATATTCTATTTATCTTTGTATTTCTGTTTCAATGAATCAGAGGGAAAATTTGACATTAACTAAAATTTTAACGTGGAATTAAGACAATTGATATCCTCTATTTGAATGAATAGCAAGAATAAGATGCCGATAGGTTTAATCAATAACTCACATTTCATCACCATGCAGTGATCGGCTTTGTTTATTATGAATAAAGCTAATTTATGATCATCACGACTGCAGGCCATGTAAGGAGCACACACACGACACGTTGACAGGTAACAAGACGCGTGGACATGATGCAATGCTTGTTGACATAACGCATCTGTCTGTAGCTGTCCGGGCAGACGTCAGACCGGACATAGCTCAGCCTGCGGGCGCGCACGTGTACAGTGTGACGCAAATCAGACAGTGAGTAAAACTAATTATAATTTTCTCAAGTCTATTCAATAGCCAAAAACCCGATACAGTAGACATTTTGAAGGCGAATGTGTAAAACACATGCAATTAAACTTCTTGGCTATATATTTTTGTTTCGATTTTCCAGGTTTGTTAGACATTCTAAATCATAAATTATTGTTCAGAGAGAAATTAAACAAATCGTCTAACATTGGAGCATAATTATTGCGCATAAGGATTCCAGTTTCTTTTATATGCCTTATCCTCAACATTTCTCATACGTTTTTCTCAGTAAATGTTTGTCTAGACTTGGTTTTGTTGTTCAGAAACTGTCCACATAAGCGGGAAATGGTTATATAACAGTACTATACTATTTTCCGTCACCCTTGAAGGTAAACAAATTGTTTGTTTATTAAGGAATGCAGTTTTTCATTATGTGTGTCATGAGCAATTAACACTGGTGAACTTAGATCTGGACTGAATAATTTGAAAGCAAGTCTTTTTATTTCTTGCGAATCCATATGTGATTAATCCCATTTGTCTCAAAAAGATTTTCTGGTCCTAACAGAAAATCTTGCCAGGATAGTTGTTAGTTTACTTTGATGCTTGAAGAATATTATTTTAAGATATAGAAATAAAGAAGAGGTTGCATGGTTGGTATACTTTATTACCACAAAAATAAACTCAATCAAACAAAATACTATATCGTTTATCTTGTTTACGATTGACACTGTCATTTGACAGTTAGTTATAGCGGCATTATGTAACCATTGTCTTCTTTACCGTCTGCCCCACCATTCAGTATGCGCATCTCTTTATGTAACTGTCTTCTTTATTATCTGTTCCACCATTCAGTATGCGCATCTCTTTATGTAACTGTCTTCTTTATGATCTGTTCCACCAGTATGTATGCGCATCTCATTGCTGCAGGGAAGACATGAACACACACACGCGCACTTAGCTCCTTATATATTACCAGCCACAACATGCGGCACATGCCTAAATTGATAAAAATAATAAGCGCAAAGCGAAATTAGCGCGACAGAGATGTAAAGGTTCCGGGGAGATGATTGTTCTTGGGAAGTAGATGTTGATCTTTATGTGTTTATTTTGGGGTTGTCTCCGGGTGGGCGATCTGGTCACAGAACAACGATCAAAGTCAAATAACGAGGTGATACATTCTTTCTGCTCCACGATTCAAACTATTGTGTGCATAATGGAGATATTATGGTTGTTTTTATCAAGTCTTTGTGCAAACCCCAGCCAGACCGCCTAGAAACGTGTCCAGGGCATGCGAACACGCCGGCTGTTTTGTGTCATCTCTTTAGTACTTTCGTCTATGTACCGCTGAATAATGTCAACAGACCAGGACAGTTCGCAAACGGATATAAATTCACTTAATTTGGAATTCGTTAAAATATATAATTATGAACTTTTCGACCTCCGAAGATCTCTATGATAACATAAGAAACTCGGTTCCCAATGAAAAAGCATTGAAAAACCAATAATATAGTATAGCCAAAAAAATAAACGAAACTATAATATCTGAAAGTGATCACTAAAGTCCGGAATGTTGAACTTAATATATCTGTACAAGAGAGACGTGCTCGATAAAAACTTAAAAGGGTTGCTAGGTCCTGTGAGGTGAAATGCGTCAAAGATATATTTATTTTAAAATAAAGTTTTGAACAAGCAAAAAGAGTCCAAATATATACTTTATTATTATTATTTTATATTTCTGGTATAGTAAGTAGCAGATAATAATAATTATTATAGTGTCAATTATTTTCAAAGACTAATTGCAAATACATGTTTTGTGTTATATACCTAATACTAATGTTATTTTCGAAATATTATTTCCTTTCTGAAAGCTGTGACGAAAAAAAAAGAGCGATTTGACTGGCAAATAGCATGTTGTTTATATTAAGCCGCCATTAAAATGATCAGAACAATATTATATCTGTTATATGTTTTACAGTCTAGAAGGACTGATGTTTGTGGTGGATCACACACTCACTGGTGTTTTTGGGCCTTATGAATGATTGGGACTTGCAAAAAAAGTAGTATGAAGCACATACCTCATTATGTCGAACCATGCCGGCAACAGGTTGTGAACCTAAAAGGCTCCAGCCTAGGTTTCACAAGGTGAGCGTGAAACGGAATCTAATTACTAGTGCAACGTCCCTAACTTAGAGTATATTTGTTACTACATGTATTTGTTTTTGCTTACTCCAAACGCCATGACCTGCTGGCCACCGCCCCTTGGTGTCTGGGAAAGGTAGAATGTCCATAGATGTGGTTGTTAATTACTCGAGAGCATGCTCACCAGTGAAGACCTGCCACAGAACAGTGCTTCAGAGCCTAACATAACACACCTATCTGGCCAATAACACCCCAAAGAGCATGTCACCGCGCTAATGATATTTTTTGTTAGTTTCACTGAGTAAAGTACATGTGTGTGTTTTAGCTTACTGTAAGTTTCGCTCAAACGTGTGAAAGCTTTGAATAAGCACATTTTACATGTCGTGTGAGAAGTAGCATGGTTTTGATAAGTGTGGTTGGGATGAAATGAGCCTTACTGTAAAAACGTGTTCAAACTAGTCGCGAATTCTGCATGAACATGCATAGATACCCTGCATGCGTGTGAAGATTTCTCTTGAGTATTTCACATGCAATTCAATTTAAGTTTATATTTTCTTATACACTCGTGTGAGATATCGCTGTTGTATATTTATTTGGTATACAAGTTAGAGGTCAGTTCTGACTAATAATCCATGCACGGTAATAACCAGGTATCTATAAAGGGATCAGCGGAGAACTGTTCTGACATAAGTTCTGTCATCGCTACTTGTCTGGCATTAGTCTGAACACTCCAACCATCTATAAATGGACGAGTCCAATATATATTTACTTTAACAACGATACTATTGAACAAAAGCGATTCGTTGGTTTATTATATAACATAGTTTATTTAATACATACATAGCAGAGGATCAAATAGCTTATTTTATCGGTAGAATGATGTTGCTATTTTAACTGTCATGTAAATATTAGTTCACTGTAGTAAAGATACGTTCAGGCGTGTATATCTGACTGTTCGGCGCACAGATTTGACTAAAACTGCTTTTAAGAACATTCGTGTCTAGGTATGTAATAAATAAATATAACATTTATGTATTGTTGTCAAATAACTTGTTTGTTGTGTAACGTGAACATTACTAATGGGGCCAACACAGGATAAATATCTCACAATATTATCATTGGCCGTGTATGGGTGATATTAACGGTCCGGATGATTTTTATTGACGATGTGGTTGGTGGTAAATATAGAGTACATAACGCGGCCTTTGTTACGCCAGTTGTGGACACTGATCGATGTAAGTGGTAGGGAGCCTTCTGGGGCTCGTATCCTGGGTTGGAGCCAGTTCTGAGATTAAACATCCAATACGTCACGAATGGGATTCGAACACAGTATCTACCTGTCATAAGCCCGATGCGTTAACCACTGTAGTATTCGAAGGCCGGTCCTGTTGAACATTTACACTGTCTGTAGTCGTATAGGATGTAATCCAGTGCCGTGTGGACAAACGTCACGCTGTGAGATCCCCTGTAGCAATCCCATTCATCTTCATCCACGTCAACCACTCAACCTCTGATGCTTTGTGCTAAAACACCGTCTCTCCACTAGAACAATAATTACACGTCTTGATTAGAGGGCCTGGTATAGCTAACTGACTGTTTTATAGGACTTAAACATTGATAATAAGAGATATTTTAATATGACTGTTCGATAATACAACAACATTAAACTGTGTTAACAGATTAACGACAATACACTCCACGCTAACTTCACGTTTCTCTCACATTAACTTAATCTTTGTTTGGATTTCCCTTTAGTTCCATAATAATTTTATTGTTAAAACCTTGAAAACAGGTTTACTCATTTTCTGGTAATTGTGGAGTGATGCACCGCACACCCTATCAATTGCGTGTTACGTGTAATTTACACTTTGATGTTCATTCAAGTACAATAAGACTAATTATTTGTGTTTGTTAAACCCGCCATGTATGTAGTTCATCACAAAACAATTTGTTGAGTTTTTTCTCATCGACCAGTTCTTGTGATTCAGTTTATGAAGACGTTCATAACTTGCCAAACTTTGATATTTGTGTGTATCAATCTTCTTGTAGCTGCCATTTGTAAGTTCCTGTGCAGTCTGTCAGAAGGTTCCTTATACATGTAATATTCATGGCTGAGATATGGGTTTTTCTATGATTGCGGTTCGAACGTTTAGATTATACACCCGATAAACTCGCAGAAGATGCATGTTAAATACATGCCTCGCTATAATATATACTAGTTAATGATTTGGAATTTTATTAATCTCCCAATTGTTTTATTTATGGAAATAAAATAATTGTGATTAAAGGTTTGAGAATGGTGAATGTGAAGATTAAATGGCTTGTCTTGCGATCAGTGTAGTCAGAGCATACTTGTGGCTCTTGTCAACAACATGTTTAGCTACATGTATATTCAAACAAGCGATTTATAACAATAATTATGTTTATGTGCTTTGTTTCATAAAAGGTTAAAGCGTCCTATTATTTGCTATGATCAGTCCGCCATCAAACGTCTAGTCCCGACGCCAAGGCTGTAGCAAAGATATAGCAAACAAGCCAATACAAACTCCATTAGAGAAATATAATTACAGTGTGTATGGCCACTAACCTTTACAAATACATGTTTATGCGCATTATGTGATATGTAATTGCTTACGTGTTAGCAATGAGTCGTTTTCTCTATAATTATTCAATGTATAGTTTACTTGCAGCTATTCCAAACTACATGTATTGTTTACCAATGTAAATAAGCATTGAGAACAATGACATCCATCGAGAACGCTGGCTGGACACAGTCCACTAATGGTCTGCATATATATTTGGTCGCTTTTGTATAGTTGGAAAATTAGTCAACATTGGACATTTAGAACAAACATAGCTGCTTTACATGTTCAGTAAATTCAATAATATCAGGCCTTGACCACAACTGGAATGGAAGGCTGGATTTAGCTTGATTCAATCTGGTAGTACATGCATACAAGAACAAATGGTAGCCCCATGATGGCGTTATGTAAATGACCTGATAGTATTGACTCATTTGTGATATTTATATACTCGAACTGTGTTTCTGTAGGATCATGAATAGACTTGGATGGCCCCACACCGTTAATATACATTATACACAAACGTGTACGATTAATCTTTTATAGATGACATCAGCACCTGACTGCCCTTGGCCATGCAGTTAGTCTGAGCAGGTCACAAAACAATTTTAGTGCTCTAAAATTGCGGCAACTTCCAGCAAATACAGAAGGAATTCTGGACACCCCCAAGAGCACACCAGGTGAAGCTGCAGTATGGATACACTGTATATTGGTTATTTCGAGGAAAACGAAAGATGAAATTGCTGATCATTGAAATGTGATCTGTGCAGTCCTTATGGTGAGCGCTGGGTATAATATAGATAATAGTCTTACTTCGTCGTGCCTTTTTTCTCTCTCCAAATATGGATAAAATGAAAACACGTTTATGTCATAACAGTTGTACTAAAGATAAACACTTATTTCTGGCACACCCTGTCGGTGATTCTATATTAGCATTACACAAAACAACTCTAGTTTTAATTACCTATAAAGGTTTGACCTGTTTAATAAAATTGTAAAACATTAACTCTCAGATTAACCGCTTAAAGCGAAACACTGGAGCACAGTGAAGCTGCACGTGTAATAACTATACTCGGTGCACTGCCACCATATCGCTGTAGCACATCAAAGGGACGGATCTAATCAATATAGATAGAAAGCATGTCACAAACGCTTTATCTGCCCGATTGACACTGCGCATGTCTTAAGGACGCAACAATAAACGGCACACGAAATAGCTTTTCACTTCTGACATTATTCTTTTAGAGATTATTGAAGCGTTGGTGTATACAGGAACCATAAAGCTTTTTTTGAATAAAGTCTGATATTAGAGTGGACCAAAGTGTGGCGTTCATAATGTGTCTCAGTTGGTGCTCTATTGGAAATGCTTCATAATGCGTGGTGTTAAATATATATTAAATATAGAGTTTTGATTGACATTACTCAAGTGTAAATATTATAGAAAGCAAACAGTGACGATAAAAGATACCGTCCTCCGTTTTTATCATTTACTATACTTCAATTAAAATAAAATTGTGATACATAATTATGATAGCTGCATTAATAATCTAGCAGCAACTATGTTTAATAACAAGTCATTAATTAACAGTGAGAATGTTTGTGTTAATTAAAAGATGTATTGGAGACGGTGTTTTCCTCAGTACATTAGCTAATACTACTAGGTTGTGTTCTTTTGTTTTAGAATGATGTATAAAGAACATATCAGAATATTGTGAGGTGGCGGTGAATGTGCCCCACATGGTGTCTATCTGAATGTAAAATAATTTAACATCTGTAGTTGTTATAGTAAACAGAGAGGCACTGTTGGCCAGTATTATGAATATACATGTATCTGAAACTCTTAATTTTAAAATGTGAAGATATTATGGATAAACTGATTTAAAATCTACAATCAGTATATCCATAATATCTTCACATTACAATAGCTGTTAGTCTTTCTAAACAAACAGTGGTCATTTGAATGCAGTATTTGTGCTACAATCTATACCAATCGAAGAGCACAATTGATGCCGTTGTTCCCCGCTTGACAGTGTGACAAACATCCATCTGCTTGGACCGAGAGAGGCTGACAATACACCGTCATGGCATTGGTCTAACAAACACGACTCGGACATCAAACTATCGTCCTGTTATTGAAATCGATGTGCACTGTTTCTCCGTCCATTCACCTGAGGAAGTTATTATTTCGCGCCGTGAGCACAAGGTGTCGATTTTTCCACTTGATTTCCATCTTATTCCACTTGACCTGGCGACAAAAAGGAACTTCCCAGCACAAGTTACCGTAGGCAGCATCTAGACGTGTGATACAATTGCAGTTCAAGACATCAAGGTGTGACACTTTACACACTAAATGTGAAATAAACATCACGAAATGAACAATCTGTCTTTCGCGTGAGTTAAGATGACCGTGAAATGGAAGCATTATGGAAACTCATTGACCGCAAACACGAATAAGATGACCAGAGACTTCAGTTTAATACTATAGCAGGCATCTGGTCCAGGCTTGCAAATTCAATTTTAAGCAATTGTACTGGTTCACACCATCTACAAAACAAATGTAAACATTTTCGTAAAATAAGAGAAACAACAATCTATCTATTAAGCACACCGTGAGTGCCAACTGATCCTTGAGACCAGTAACCGCACAAAGAAAGAACAGTTGTCATAACACAGCGGACGGAACCGTCATGCTTTGTCGTTTTCCATTTTCAACGCGTTGGTCGAGATTTTTATACAATAATCTCTATCAATTGCTGCATTCTGAAAACTCATGTGCAGTAAAATTTGATCAAATTTACGGTACGAGTGATGCTAATAATTATTGTCAATTGCTGCATTCTGAAAACTCATGTGCAGTCAAATTTTATCAAATTTACGGTACGAGTGATGCTAATAATTATTGTCTTTACTTTCCATTCAATTTCGCTATTATAAAAAATATAATAAATTCAAACGCCCAGCACATTGTAAAAATATCATCTTAAAATGTGAGTAAAATGAAAGCAGAAAGCACTGCACGGTGGTCACGAGTCGTGACGTCGTACACCTGTTGCTTTCAGTGTTAATTCATACGATACCCGACTTGGTCATTGTAAAAAAGAATTGCTGTATGATTTGACTGCTACACTGTGAACCTCGTCAACCTCTTGTCGTGACAATATTGTCATCTACAGCCACATTACGCCCACAGTTTCCCCGCCTAGTTCACCTGGCTCCTCTACACGCCACACTCTACTATTAAGTGCGTAAATGTGATCTATCACAAGAAAGGGAGCCTTTAATTTTCAATTTGCTACACATACGGGAAAGAATCAATTAGGCGAGATCACAAAAGCTGTGCTTGCTCCAGTGTCAAAGTAATAAGTCAATAATGTTTCCACGCCAAGACGTTTCATTTCCGACGCCAATCGCTGAAGTAACTGAAGCCGTTTTATTGCTATCTTCCCCAACACACCTGTCATTAAGATATCTTTTTTGAAATCAATTAAGGAATATCTGGGCGCACCTTGGCTAGCCAGACGGTTCGGGTTTCGCTTCGTCTTTCCTGTACTGTGTCCAGTTCTGTGGCACACGCAGATGTTAGTGACGGCCACAAATTTGACTTCTCAATACAACACGAAGACTATGGTATTAGTGTTATTTTATATTTCTATTCGCACCTGCACAAACCTAATAGCCTTAAGTTTGATCTTTTGGAAACTCGTGCATATACTACAATCAACCGGAAATTAAAATAAAGTTTTAATTACTATATATAATTGATTTTATAATCGCTTCTCTATTTGTGTGCAGTTTGTCTGCGTATGTCCGTCCGTACCACAGTGACTGTGCCGACCGTTGCGCCACCTGTTGTGACATGATGCCACTACAACGCTTAGGGAAGTCGCTATCTACGCATACAGACGATTCCCATGTTACTGTATTATAATTTACCACAATGTATCCAAGCGCCCTGTTTCCATAATTATACTATTTCTGCCCTGGACGGCCGTGCACTGTGCACTGTATGACGAATTGGCCTGCAGCTAAAAAAAGTTTGTTTTATTTAACGACGTCACTAGAAACACATTGATTATAAATCAGCGGTTATTGGACGTCTGACGCATGGCTATTTTGACACATGGTCACAGAGGAAACCCGCTGCCGCCACATATGCTACTCTTCCACGAATGACAGCAAGGGGTCT
>JAULBR010016533.1:0-15855 GCA_032355825.1 Melanodrymia aurantiaca
GCATTGCAGAAAACAATGGGATTTACTGGGAACTAAATCGCTGTACGATCATTATAAAATTATGGTGGGAAGAATTTTTTTTTTTTTTTTTTGGAAAGAATATTTTGGCCGCTAATGCAGGTTCAGACCTTATTTTTGCTGAAAAATAGGGCCGCGTTGGACAGGTGGCCGTTCTATAGAAGTAAAATATAGAAGGAAGTGCGTTCGGGGTGTTTCAGAGTGGCCGTTAAGAGCAGGTGGCCGTTCTGAGAAGGTGCCCGTTAGACCAAGTTCGACTGTATATGTATTAACTCATGTAATAAAGGTATTGCTGTAAAATGGTCATTTGCTTATAAGCTGATAAACCTGTACATCTGGGCATACCATTTCAATAATCATGGTTAAAAAAGTGACATCATACTATATTGGAGCGAAGCGCAATGACGTCATATTACTGACGGAGCCTAATTTAAAACGGTACTTCAAGGTACGATTTACTAAATGTTGACTTCAAACAATTTTTTTGAAGAGTTGTAGGATAAAAGGAATTTGCAACTCGTGTTTTTTAATATGGAAAATATCAAACTCATTTAGTTAATCAGTATTTGTCTCAGCAGAGCTTCGACTAATACAGATTAACCTAAACTCGTTTGATATTTTCAATATTAACAAAAACTTGTGATGAATCCTCTATATACATAAATGATGTACTGTATGTGCAGTAAATAATATGCATAGTATAGCCTGTAAATCAAGATGGATTCATACCAATATCTTGTGCCCTGGCAGCCATTGGCCTTTTCCATGTCGCAACGAACTTGTATGCATCTAGTCGAATTTCAATAATGTTGTTAAGAAGAGCAAATAATGGGGCCAGTGGAAACGCGGCGACAAAAATGGTCACGAAACCAAACTGCAGCACTGAAAGATAGAAAAGCTTTAATTAATACAGTGAAATGTTGGTAATTATTGAAATCCATAAAACAAACTGTATAATATCATATTATTTTATAAATAACAATAAAGTTTACTGTTTAATGACATATCGATCAAATAATCATTGGCTATTGGATGTAGATGCATCATCTAACAGGTCCACTGAGGAAGATAAATATTTGGACCTCATGCAGATGCTCTAACCACCAGTAATAATATTTGTTTTTCTTAATTTGTATTAAGTTCTCATTAAATAAAGTTTTACTATATTATTATCATTATCATTATTATAATTTGTGGCACTTCTGAACTTGCTTGCTTTATGGGGAAATTACAGCCCATATGTCAGCTTAGACACATTCCATTAGACACAGCTTTTCAATATTATAAATGAATTTTGGGGTAAGATTAATTTGGTTTAGGCACTCAGAGAAATCACTGTAAATGGTGAACCTACATGTAATATGGATAAAGTAAATATCAATTTCGACTGAAATGATCATCATGGGAATTGTAGAGACGATATACTTTTCAGTGTATAAAAACCTACCCATCTCTAAATATTCATCAAATAATCCAAGATCAGGCATAGACGACATGATGTAATCTTCCTCCCACTGGGGCAATTTTTTCTTTTCTTCAGACGACACTTTGCGAGAATTGAACCAGTTCATGAGCTTTCTGTACAATAAAAAGATTATATTACATAAAACTGCATTGGTCCACCACTCATTAGGATTTATTTGACATTTAAAATATTTTTAGTCATTTTGCCTGTATTCTATATTTTAAGCAGTATTCTTACCGGACAAATTAAATCAACATAGACAAGTGTTCTTACAATTTTGCAGTTTAAACAAACCATTTTGTGTTAAAATATCTGTAAATACAGCCCCATCTAAAGCTCTCTCCTCCCTCTTCTACATTTTAGACCAGTAAATGACTATTTTACATTTTCTGTGAATGCAACAGGATACAAGCTTTACATTTCAAAACAATAATGAATAAATTCATTTGATGAAATGATGCCTTTATACAACCGAGATTCTTTTTAAACATCTAATATAAAGATAAAGTTGGTTTATTTAACGACACCACTGGAACACATTGATTTATTATAATTGGTTATTGCCTGTCACTCTTGGTAATTATTGACACATGGTCCAAAAACATACCTCCCTGCTGTTACCCAGGCTACATTTACTGAGTAGCAGCAAGGGATCTTTTATAATACATTGTGCACTTAGATATAGCGGTAATGGAGCACTGAGGATACATAACATACATGTATGTCCCCATATACTAGTACATGTATTTGAACAAATGCAACTACAGATTACTTTGTTGTCCTTATATTTGTCATGTATATACAGGATGGATAATGTGTGAACTATTACTGAGAATGCTTACGGTAAAATGAGTTCCTTGAAGTTGTTGAAAGTCTGCTTGCCAACCATGATAATTGCCAACTGGATACAGAGCTCTATCAGGCAGCCTGCTGGATCGCACTGAATTAAACAGAAAACATCTGAAAAAGCTTGTCGGCAACTATTTATTTTTTCCTAGTGACTGCAACACTTAGATGCATGTTAAATCAGTAGGGATGTGTGGGTTGTTAATACAGTTACGTATAAATATTAAAAGCAATGCCCAACGTGAACTTCAGTGTGATAGTAATCAAGACAAAAAATTTGTTTTTATTGCGCAATGCTGGTTAGACATCTTAAACCTCACAATTGAAACTAACAATTTACCAATAATTATATATTTAAATATTGAGATACATAGTTATAATGACAAAAAAGCATTGCAATTGATCAAGGGACTTGGATGCATTTTATATCATGACCTTTTTAAAAACATTAATAAAATTGTCAGATGAAATGAGGTTAGGGAAATGGGGTGACTTTTAGTTGTTAAAAAATGTTTTAAAAAAAACAAAGTAAAAAGGACGTCATATTTGAGTGGCAAGTTTAAAGTATCAATAGGAAAC
This sequence comes from Melanodrymia aurantiaca, assembly GCA_032355825.1. Classification (NCBI taxonomy): domain Eukaryota; kingdom Metazoa; phylum Mollusca; class Gastropoda; order Neomphalida; family Peltospiridae; genus Melanodrymia; species Melanodrymia aurantiaca. The sequence continues at coordinate 2,909 of JAULBR010016533.1, forward strand.
TTTTCTATGAGTTAAATTTATAGGTGAACAATAGACGGTAAAATACATATAGGAGATAACTACCAACAAAAAAAACAAAAACAAAACGTACTTCTTCCTGTCTGGTATTCATGATCTCGCGGTTATATTTACCAGGTCTTCCAGTCAATCTGAAATAGAAAACATGCAAGTAAACCTAGACGTCATTTCTGTACAAGTGATTTATACTTTAAGGAAGTGAAGAATTTCTATGGTACTATTTTACTTATGTAATAATTTATAAAGTGTTTTTTTACTCAAAAATAATCTTTTAGTGGTGCCTGCGAAATAAAAGTGATTCATTTCATGACAATAGGATAATTGTCAGACATAAACACGAGTCACATGTCAACTAGAAACTCACTTTCCCTTGAAGAAGGCAATGTAAAACAGTGAGGCGTAATGGTTGACAAATTGGAACAGGAACATCTTCAGGGTGAAGCTATCCTCCCATTCTGTCTGTGTCCGGTGGGTTTCTGAAAATGATAAAAACATTAGTGAATAGGTATGAACATTCTCTTACATTAATTTAATTATGTGTGAATAGGTATGAACATTCTCTTACATTAATTTAATTCTTAACTTACTACATGTATATATAGCCTGTCTTTATGTTTTATTTTAACAATGCTAATTATATCTGATATAGAACAAACTTTGGAGTTTTATTAATAATGAATTTTGAACATTAATAATTTTAAAATAATTTTGATCAACTATAAATTATAATTGTTGTTTAAAAAGTAATTTTGTACACTTACCAAAATTAGTAAGAGCTTGAGCAATCACCAAATATATCTGAAAACACATAGAATAATTGAAAACATTTTTAATTTAGCACTTATTGAGTGAAACAAAAACCCACCCAACAGTTACATGTAAGATGGCTTCTTATCAACATGCGTCAGTGATATCTGTGATCAGAGATAGTGTTATTGATCTCTTTAAAATTACTCTAAATACTATATTGGACAAATAACATTCAAATATATTTATGCCATACAAACATAGGTTAGTACATTCTAAATAACGAAACGTTAACGTACATGTAACCTAATGTAAATCTCTGCACAAAGCAGAGTCAAATGGACATTATGAGAGTCCAGATGACATGTACTCACAAATCAGATGATACCAGGTGTTCGCAGATAGTGAGTATATCCTGCCACATTGCTAGCACACATTGTATAAGCACAGCCATTTTGTTTTGTCATATGTTTTCATAAAAAAGGATAAGAGTGACCATAGTCCAAGGTAATAATTTGTGATAGAGATTATGTGATTTCCGTTATCATCTTTAAGATATGTTGATGACAATGATGATATGATGGCCACTCACCCGACCAAGAATGATGATGATAATCAAGTTGATGAGTGCAGCTGTGATAGAGGTTATGATGGAGGCTCGCTGAGAAATGTCTTCCTGACCAACGCTGAAGAGGAGAGCCGATATCGTGATTCGGTAGATGATTACGCCAAACACAGCAGCAACCACAACACACAACTGAAACACAACGAGTCAGAGAATACAACTACCAATATAAAGAAATAAACATTAATGATGGCTAAACATTGATTTAGCACAATTTGATGATGAAATGATGATAGCCATTATGTGTTAGTGGTGGACAAGTGGTGTAATATACAGTTGTTACAGCTTAATTGTAAACATTATGAAAGCCAGTCATCAATGTATTTTGAGGTGTTCTGAATGATATTTCTGCAGAAACAAAAGATTTTTAACACCCAGCAACACCTACTCTTTTCCAGTAGCAGCATGTGTTGTTTATATGTACATTTCTCAGACAGTATATACATGTGTTTATATATACATGTACTATAGATATTGATAGATCAGTTCCAGAGGACCGATTGCAATAAAAAAAAAGAATAGCAATATGTTTACTAACAAAGAGGATCAATCTTACATTTATTATTCCTCAGCTCTACAAATGAGCTACCACCCACTCCTTAATGATAAGGTTATGTACATTTTTTCACATCAGATTTGTGATTGCAAGTGTAAATGCCAGGATAACAGCATGATCTGTTAAAATTTTGGTTTAAATTTTAAGGAGTTTACCGTAACTAAATTAATTTGGAAATGATGAATGAAACTTTACCATGAAGACTACAACCCATAAAGATGATGAGAATCGGCAAATCCGACTCTTCATGGACAAATGAGGCTCATCAATCTAAAATAAATAAATGTTACAGTAAATGTCAGCATATATTAACATTAATATGTTTACTGAATATAATAAGGGAGTATCTCAAAATGTGGACATGTATCGCTATATGACATGTATCGCTATATGAACAATGTTCATTTGTGAGAGGAAGAGTTAAACACAGTTTCGTTTGGTTAATGACAAAGACCTGTCAATTTCCAACATTAAAAAAAGTGTTAAAAACACAACATTCAACATTGTCATAGTACTGGTAACGATCATAATTATGGTACATAGTACCGTGAAGTGAACTTTGACACCAATAATTTTATTATCTCAAGATAAACTCATGGGTCGACCCTATGAACATTGTTTGTATAGCAAGACAAATCAGCATTTTGAGACAGTCCCTAACATATGAAAATGTAAAAAAAAAAATAAAAATTCAATGCAGTATAATAATTATATCTACAAAATATTGTATTGAACATGTTACGAGTAGGTAAAATGTTACTCAACTGTAACCAAAAATGCAATTATTGACATGAACATTATAGTTCGTGAAATACAATTGATTTTGGCCATGTGATGTGCTTTGTAAATTGTACTAATATGCTTTGTATACTATTGATATATACTTTAGGGTAAAGATAAAATGTAAAATGGTATTTTTTGGCACTTGCACATTTCTGCTTCTATGGCTAATAAAGATATGTAAAGAATACTGAATGAGCTACAACTACAAGGCAATAGTGTTTAACTTGCACATTTGCACTGATTTTCTTCTTCTTTTAGTCTATGACAAGTGAGTGTAAGTTGAACAGTATTGTCCAGTATCGAGTTTGGTATTCTATTTATTCTGACTTCAGAGATTGTCAAGCGATATCAAAGGTAACTACATGTACAGACAATCATCAACATTCGAATGTAAATATTTGCATCATGTCCTAAAAATGCTACATAATAAACAAATAGTTCTCAGCATATTACCTAAATAGGAGAATGTGTTTTATTCTGTATGTGGACTAATAATTTTCTTGTAAATTTCCTGTAAATTGTAACTGAACTTAAGAACTAAACTTAACATAATTCAAATTACATTAACACTCATTTTCCCAAGTATAATTAATATTATAATTAAATAACAAGAAATAATAGTATAGTATTGCACCTACAATGTGTATCACCCACTTACCAAAAGCAGCTTATACATGTACTAGCAAAGTTCACTTTAAACACGCAAAACATTTACATAATGTCACACACTAGCCCAAGGGAAGTTGCGCGCAGTTTTGGATCAACAATGGGAAAGCAGCTTAGCTTTTGATAAATTGGATGCATTATAACATGGTCATTTTGTTTTTCAAAATTAAGGTAATTAAGTCTTAGGTCTACAATGCACATCTTTAATGCGAACAGTATTTTTTTTCTTTTTCAGATTAATGAATGAACATCAATGCATGATCAAGGTCTTTTCAAATTGAATACAAACCATTTTGATACTCATTCAATGAAGCCATGTTTAGACACAGCTATTACAAATATTGGAGCTACATGTATTTCAGTAGTGAGACAGATGTTAATTTTAGAACATAGCAGAACACGAATATAGAAAAATTGACATTATATGTAATTTTAAAATAATTTTATGTTTCCAATTAAAAAAAGAAAAATTATTTTGACTAAAAATTGATTTCCAGTGTAAATTTAGTTTTTAAATGAATAAATGTTAGGCAGGCTGCCAAATTATTGTAGTCCTGATCTAACAAGGTTTCACTGTGTTTTGAAGTTTCACACACAAAATCTAAATATTAAATTGAGACTGCATGGCAATAGTTTTTACTGAATGCAGAAATTGAGCTACATGTAGTAAGTGAATATACATGTAGGTTTCAAGAAGATAAACAATATAATTAGGGGAAGTCTGTTACCTACAATGTACGCACATTGTTGGTGCAACAAAGTTTCAAACATGTCCGTCATACTGTATGTACGCAATACATCTCTCCTGAATTGATGAATTGTATCATGGGACTTCATATCATATGATACAGTATCAATGTATCATTACAGATCTAATTTTATTACACCAGCAGAGGAAAATAAATATCATAATTTCTCAGTGAGAAATTATAATTTCTCAGTGAGAAATTATCCACATTGGTATAACGTGTCATTTGATTGGGTTTTAAAAACCATTTCAGCCACTGACAGGAACGTTAATAAAATATGACATCATAAATTGTAAACATGACGTCATGCATATCGCAGAGAACAATGCAAAATCTTTTTTTCAGCGTTGCATTGACATCAGTTGTGTTTTGAAAAGCGTTTTTGTGAACTTTTATAAATCAACAAAATGTGAAGATGATTTCTATTTTATTCCTGCTGATCCAGTGATGTAAAATCATTATAATAATTAATTACCTTTTTCTACTCTTGGGTATAATTCTCATACTGTATTACATACATGTGTACATCATAAAAAATTATTCATAATTTCACATTTTGAGTAAAGAATACATAATTTGCAATCTAAATTAAAACCATAAAGCAATCTCAAATATATCAATGCCATTACAATTCAGTTCAGTTTATGACAAATTGTATTATACATGTACACTTTATTTTTTATATTTATTTTTGATACCAATGAAGTGTGAAGAACATTGATGGGATTGCAATCTGCTGTGCACATTTGAACTATTTCACAGTCCGGCACCATAACCATTGCATGCTTATCAAAAGAGACAGACCTTTTACAATAAAATCTGTATAATGAGATCACATTCAGCATGCAAATTAGCGTATCAAACGGCACAGATAGTCAAAATTATATCAAACTTTCAGTGATAAATATCTGAATGAACAATGCATACATGTGTCAACATCCTTCACCTAATGGTTGATTTAATTCAACATCCTTGATCTACTTTTAACATCCTTATCTAGTTTCAACATCCTTATCTAGTTTCAACATCCTTATCTAGTTTCAACATCCTTATCTAGTTTCAACATCCTTATCTAGTTTTAACATCCTTGTCTAGTTTCAAAATCTTTAGTTTGAACATCTTTGATCTAGTTTGAACATATTTGATCTAGTTTCATTCATGGATAATGAATAAACTAAGTCAGTTGTATAATGTTTAATTATAGGTAAAACATAATACCCCCGGTATGAACGCTAAATATATGAATGAATGTATGAAGAAACAGATGTACAACATTTAAATGTGACAATAGGTTAGCACACAATACCAAATAAATTAAGGGGTTGAATTTTAAAAATCCATTTCAAGTTGTGAAATTTGGGGATGTTGAATATTCAACTTTCAGTTTGGCTCTTATAAATACAAATCTGCATTTTTTTTTTAACAAACAACTTTTAGTACAGATGTATTTATCTGTTGGATCATCACTTCTCATTCATGAAAAGTCAACAAGACAATTATCTTCCAATTACATTGTATTTGCATACAATTAATATACAATTCAATTCAGCTAGGAGTGAAATGAATGATTAAGTCAACTAAAGACTATTTAGTCTTAGTCTATACAGTCAAATGAATCCAAGGAAAAGTCAAATTTATTGGAGAATTTCTGGAACCTGATATACAAAGTACATTGTAACTAATGTAAGTCTTATTAACTATTTTCATTATATACTTTGAACATTTCCAACTCAGTGCAAGAGTTAATGAAGTTATCAAGTTCTAATCACTGGAAATATTCATTGCACAATGTTTCTAGTAACCAACGAAGCGTTATGAGTGACTAATGTAACTTTGGCCATTTAAAAAACATGTAAACTGACAAGAGATTATATGAAGGATTTATCACCAGAACACATACTTTATAATAGTATAACCTCCCATAATATTACAATAGTACAACCTTCCCCATGTATATAAAACATTCTCAAAACCCTGCAGGATTTTCCAAGGTTTCTTTCAACTGGTAGACAAATTAAAGAATCTACTGTAATATTCTGCTAGTGTACTTAAAAGCTCTGGAAGCATCTGACCATCAACTATATTTAACACATATTACCTTTTTTCAGTATGAAATCAATGAGAATATATGACAATATTATTTTTAAAGTTATTGATTTTAGTCAATTAAACCTTATTTTATTTTATTAAAAATTTAGCTCTTGTAGTTCAAACAAAACATAAATGAATGCTAATTGTAATTAACGTAGCCTACATGTAAGTTATACAAGAGAGATCAAATGATTTATGATTAACATATAGTAAGGTTTAAATGTTGACAATAATGCATATCAAACATAACGCATGAAATAAAACAAATGAATGAATCAATGAATCAATCAATGTAAACAGAAAGGATAATAATTTTTCACAAGAATTTAAAAAATAATATTATCCAACCACCCTCACCCCAATTACCAAATTTTAAACTGTCCAAGTTTAATAATTATTGGTCAGTCTAAATTGGCAATTTTGGGGAAAGGATAAAGCATAAAATATAACATTCTTCAAGCATTTAATTATACCTGATGCTCGGCATTTGCTATCATCTGTAGAGGTGAAATAAATAACCTTAAATCCCTTAATAGAAACAAAATACATTGCTGAAAGTAATCAAAAAAGTATACCTGGACTTCTCTTTTACTCAACATCTAATTCATAAAAATAAAACACAAATACAATTCCCTCAATCTGCAATCAAAACCTTTGACAAAATACATAATTGTATGCATTTTTAGCAATTATTTGTAAAAACAAATCTATGTTTGTCAGATTTTGTGATTGTAGTGACAACTGTTTCCTGAGAATCCTCCAAACTAATTACTATGTGTTAATATTATTAATGAGTTTTCAAATGTCGATGAAAACATAACATATTTGCCATAAGGTCAAGCAAAATATTTTTTCCCGGGTCAATCCATATTTCAAAATCAATACGAGCGTGCAATTTTATCCAGGTGATTTGTGTTGAAATAGTATTTTAAAGATTTAATTCTTATATTATTGAAACATAATCATAGATATTAGTAAATATTAGTTAATTTTATTACTTGATAATTATAAAAAAAAAAGATTCATAGTCAAAGAATAAGTACATTATCGAGAATTGGAAAATCTGAAATTGAGGAAATATTAGGAAAGTTGTTTTAACGAAACCATAGAACATTGTTAAATCAGTGGCTATTTGATGTCAATAATAATAATTTCATGGTCTACAGAAGTTTGTTATTCAGACACACATTTTATAGAAGAAACCCTCTGCTGCCTCATAGGAAACAATTTTTGATAAGCAGCAAGGGAGCCTAAAAACAGATTTTGAAACAATAAAGTTAATTAAGATGCAATAAACAAGACATACAATAGATTGAACGTAAGTAAATTTAAAGGTTATCTGTAAGTACTGTAATCTGACAAGCAAGAGTACATGTAAGTGAAGCAGGTTATCAACAGAGTTACCTACCATAGAGCCATGATTCTGGAATGCATTGACAACAAGTATTAATTTACCTCAACAATGCATATGGGCAGGATCACGTGGTAAAGAAGGGACATTTTGTCCACTTTACCGCATACAATTGCTTATATTGACCGAACTACATGTATTGGCATAAAAACTAACTTTTCGATTGGATAAAAGATTTGTTTATAATCATATTTTTAATATTATAATTTGGCTTTTATAATTCGGTAATGGAGGGACATAAAAACAACAGAGCAAAAAATGACTATAATATTGAAATCAAGCTAAGATAATGTATTGATAAATAATATAAATTTGAAATATATTGATACATACATGTATTAATAATTATATTTTGAATGAAATAAATTCATGGTAACAGAGGGAAACGTTAAAAAAGTTACTTTCATTAATAAATTACCCACTCTTTGGGTTTAAATGGATTTATTCATCAATAAATACATGTAGTGAAGCCAGTCAATAGAAACATGATTTAGCACCAATGTTTCATAGAACTTATATTCAGTTGTATTAATTATATTAATTACATACAATATTTAAGAGTAAATTACCGAGTTAAATGTGTACACTAAAGGTTGTTTTTCAATTTAAGGATATTTTGATATGTATTGTAAACTATTGGTGTCTATAGTGCTTTCCCGAAAAACATTTATATAAAAAAAAAACTATTTACTCTTGCTGAATTATAAAATACTGTTTACTAAAATTGGTGTACAATGTAACTCTAGAATGTAAACTCTTCCTGAAACTAGACACAAACAGCTTTCTAACCATGCCACTCCAGTTTATGGATTTTGAAATAATTTATTTTCTCAAATGTTGTATTTTGCTTGATTTTGCCCATATACATTGTATAATACACACTGTATATCACAGCTAACGTTACAAACAGAAGAGCTCTAGGTTCCAGCCTGGGTGCTAAGCTCATAAAAATACATGTAGTAACAAAGATGCGATATTAGGACTGGTAGACTTGTTAACCAGCAAGACAGAACGTCCAGCAAGGATTTGACCAAAATTAGACCCATGAAAGAATATACAATAACTGATGCATTGTAAATAAGGGAAAACATTGGCATTGGTCTGTATATTTAAATATGAAAATATCTACATAGATGAAATAGGTTTTATTTAACTATTGACATGATATAAATGTACATAAATAGGAATATCTCACACTGACATATAATAATGGGACTACACTGTACCTAAGTTATGCACATCTACATTTAGTAGTCAAACATTACTAGTACTTGAATATTTGAAATAACTTTCTAAAAAAACAATTTCTAGAAAATATGACAAACTTTAATTAAATTTTTTATTGATTATATTATTAATACCATTGTTAAAGTCTTAACTCATGTTCAAACTTAATGTGGGCAATCAAAATGAAAGTCAGAACTTGCAGTCTAGACCAAATGTTGTATTAAGCATTGAGTTGGATCAACATTTTCTCATTATGTTTCTAGGAGCACAATGTATATGTATCAGTATATCACTTGTTTACATTTACCTGAAGTCTAAATAAGCAGCTATTATTCAGTATTTTGAGTGTGGGCATAACTATACAAAATGCATGAAGTTCAAGTCCATTTTCTAAGATTGAAGTTGAAGCCTAGACTACATGTAGGTTTGAGCACGAGTTCAGACTCTTACGTTTGAGTTGAATGACCATGAGGTGTGTTCATTTGCAAAATAAATCAGCATAATATTAAATGTTAATAAAACATATTGTGCGATTGTGATTTTGGTAATTTTGTGCAATAAACTGTTATGTCCAACTTTCAGAACAATTTTCAATGTGCAAAATGATGTTTTATTGTAATGTTCATTTAGCTGCATACCGGTAATATTTATACCCCATTTCAAATTATCTTCCAAAACAAAAATGTTTCTTTTCTCTTAGTGGATTTTTAAAATACATGTAAATATATTTTTAACACATTAATTTATATTTTTCATAAATAAAATGTAGTCTTAGTGTTTTTGTGCCAAATTACAGACTGGTATCGGTGGAGAATAAAAAGCCACTGGTTTGACCAATATAAACCGGCGTCCGTGGTGTAGTGGTTAACACCACAGACTACAGGCTGGTAGGAACAATGTTCGAATCCCGTGGGTGGATTTCATTTTCCGACTCCAAACCAGAGTGAGTGCTCCACCCGGCTCAATGGGTAGGTGTAATAGTTCTTATACCGACCAGTGTCCACAACTGGTTTAACAAAGGCTGTGGTATGTGCTAACCTGTCTGTGGGAAAGTGCATATGAAAGATCCCTTGCTACTTATCAATTTCGAGTAGCGGATTCCCTCTCTCATACTAACACTAACTTCTGTCCTGGACAGGCAATCGAGGCAGCTGGACTGCATGCCATGACAGACATGCTTGAACCTTAATTGGATAGAAGCACGTAAATAAGTTATAACTAACTAACTAATATAAATTAGCTCACAGCTAGAGCATCTGTCTGCATGGTGCGCATGAGGGCAAAGGTTCAGTAATCAGTACCCATTGGTTCTTTTCTCATTCCAATCAGTTGTCCATGACGGGTATAGAAAAAGGCTGCACTATGTGCTATCTTGTCTATAGTATATACGATACATTTTTGATAATCGCTATTAGAAGCCGTGGCAGTGGGGTTCTTCTGAGAACAAGTTTTAAAATATTACCAATGTTTGACAACCAATAAGTGATGGTTATTAATCAATGTCCTCCAGTGGTGTCAGTAAACAGATCAACTTTTTAAAACTTGATGATCGGTGGCTATGTGTGAAAGTGTGTGATAACCAGTGTTGTGAGACGACAACAAAATGTAAATGTGCATTAAACAATGTCAGCTCATTAAATCATTGTGAAATTCCTTGTACATACCGCTGCTATCAAACGATATAGAATTTTCTGAAATGCAGCAAAGCTTAATTTCTAAACATAATGTGAACAAATGTGCCAGATATTACATCTGTCGGCCATATCCTCAGATGATGTGTAGATAACTAGTTAAAAGTAAATAAGGTGCTTAAATACACATGTATCAAAGTCAATTCCATTTTCTTAGAAATAACATTATAAATAATCTACGGGGGAAAAAAAGCCAAATAATTATTTCATAACAAATGAGAAAATCTACAAAATCTGTGATCTAATTCTTATTAAATATGGTGAGATAAATCTTTGCATCAAAACATGTCGAAGCAGGCCGTTTACATTACCAGGTATAATGGTGTTTGCTCTCAATCCTCTAAGCTGGTATTGATAATACAGTGCAGCACATTACTGTCATTAGTCAAAGCAATCTACATTTACAAATAGATGTGAGTAAACAGATTTGCAAGTTCATTTATAATGCATGAATTACATTTGGAATCATGCAGAGAGATATATTGCTACAGAAGCAGAACATTGTAAAATACATATTTCACCTGATTTATTGGATTTCTTTTTGTTTTTGTCACAGATGCTTCAAATTCAGGACGAACTGTCTCCTGTTGAAAACAAATTTACAAAAAGTCAAATCAATATACAGGTGGAACAAAACTGCTTGCTTAACATTAAAATGTATTGATCAACAAATGTTCTATACCACCTTCACATTGATTTCTTAATTAATAGCGGCGATTCACATCACTTTCTCCATACATATATTTCTGAATTAGATCTCAAAAAAATATTGTCCATTATATTTGAAAAAACATATTCCTGAACTAGATATAGAATTATACATGTATGTCATGCAATCTAAATCATGTATAAACAATTTAATTTTGCAATGAAATACATGTACCTCCTCTTCAAAGTCAGCTACATCCCAATCATATTCAATCTCTGATTGTTTTCGTTTCCACATCTCATGAAAGAAAGTTGCTGAAATAATGAAAACGTATATTATATGGAAGTCTTTAGATATATAAGACCTTTGAGGAAAATATCAAAGTCAAAATTAGTAAACAAATTTGAAACTGAATATTAATTCAATTAATGAAACAACAAGGTTAAATTCATATGCTTATATATTGTCCATTTGACACAAAAGCCCCCCAACCTCACCCCACCCCACACCCAATACCCAGAGCGAGTGCTTCGCAATGCTCAATGGGTAGGTATACTTCTACTTACACGATTGGAATCTTCAGACAATAAGTAAATCTCACTAAATACTGATTCTGAAACAAGCTTACCACACATTAGCTTTATACTCACTCGTCAGAAGCTTAGCTTACCCCATAATGCCATGAATGCTGCGAATCCAACAGTAGCGTAATTATCAAACAGGAAGGTAACTCTGGAGTATAAACAACTTCGCTTGAGGCGCCAGTAGGAGCATCGCTCATCACACAGTGGACACATAGTCACATTTCCTGGCTTATTATCACAAATATCTTTGCTGTAAAATAAGTCATCAATGGTAAAATAATTACTATTATATATCGAAATCGATCTCTGGAGGAGATATCACAAATTATTAGGGCAATGATATCACCTGCAAAAGGCCCTAATCGATGATAAATGTATGGAATTATCATCCTGTATATAAGCAATTTATGCACTACACAATACTTGAATTGTAAATTTTCTTTTATTATTCATAATTAAACATTTTATCTTACATATGTAAACTCAATTTTAAGAGTAAAATAAACGTACAAATTTAGTTTATGCTTTTTACAGTTCTTAAATGGTCAATGTATGATGCAATGTCAAATCCACTATAGATCCACTATCGTAATTGATTTATCAAAGTGACATGTTTGTCAGTTATTATTATGTATTTGTTTAACGACACCCCAGCACGAAAAAAAGGCATCGGCTATTAGGTGTCAATATATGTCAGATACTAACTTTTTAGCAAATACTTTGTTCAAAGTCATAACATTTTGATCCAAAATTCAATTCATTTGCGAGTCTGTTTGTGCACATGTATATAAGTGGGTTTTTTTCTAGAGCACTGGACACAGCCTTGAAACGGGATCCTTGCACTCGGTAACAGACTGTGCCCAAGTGGTGTGGGATGCATGGGGTGGATATGTGCATTCTAAATAAAAGTTTGTCTGTCAGAACATGGACAATATGTACAGCACTGACTTGGTGCATCCATTCCCAACACTGCTATTTGATCTGGGATAACAAAAATATTAAAAACAACATCCTGGTCCAGACATTAACTTACATGTATTGTATTCCAAATTTACATAGCTCACATATCTTGTATACAGTCAAACCTGTCTTAAGCAGCCACCTAATGGAGTAACAAAAAGTGGCCTCTTAAGACAGGTGGCTGCTTAAT
>JAULBR010016641.1:0-15853 GCA_032355825.1 Melanodrymia aurantiaca
TTGCTTAACTACGCAACACTGTTAAACTGAAAGCAGACGATGGGACCGATGACCTTCATCATAAGCGCCACCTATTGCCTGTTTGCTCAGGGTAGATAATTGAGGAATGTATATCATTGCCTTTAAACTGCCAAACTTCTAGTCTGACTGAGGCACGATTTCCTGTACTGTGAAAGTCAAACTAAGCAATCCGTATGTGCTACGCATGCACCAATCACGGGTCTCTTTTTCCTTATTGACTTCATGAGAGAAGTCTTGTTTTGGTGTGCTTCAGCAAAATTGAACAATTGTCAATGTTTTCTAGAAGTTTGGACAATTTAAAGGGAATATACATTATTGCACCACGTAGAGGAGAAAAGAATGTTTTACCAGGCTGATAAAACTGCATATATAATTACAAGTAGTCTGTTGGATAATGTACCAAGTGGAAATACCTTCCGTGTGGATGTCTTGTGGAGAGAGTATACCGATGTATGTGCTATACTCAGAGCAGCCTTCAGAAACGTCATATCTATTCCTGAAATTAATCAAATAACAAAACTATTTTCCACATTTTTTTATAATTGCATAATATTATCCAGAGTAAAAAGGAAATCCAAGTGGAAAGAAAAAAAATTGTAAAAAAATACAAGTTTTTTGACAACTAAAAAATGCATTCTCAAATCAATCATTTATTTGGCAACAGCTTTTACTCTGATTGCTGCTACAAATTTCCTCGAGGGCTGAAGATTGATCTAAAACCATGAAAGGAGAACTTGATAACTAATGAATTTACCTTGGTTGTGTTTTGTTCCGAAAGGAGGATTCATTATCACAGTGTCGAAGACTTCATGTAATCGACTGCTCCCACAAAGCAGTGATGTCACATCCTGTTGCAGTAGATCAATGTTTCTGATGTCGAACTGTGACAGGTTTTCTTGACATGTTGAAACTGCAGCTGAATCAATGTCGACGCCAAGAACAAAACTTTAAAAAAATATCAAGTTAAATTCATATCAATTATGGCAAGACATTATAAGTTATAGAAGCATCATGAAGGATATATCGTAAAATTATTTTTATGTACCTTTTGTATACTCATGGACCTCAATCCTCGGGTGTACCAGAAGATGCAGGGTACATAATGTTGTGTCCATCGACACAAATTATGTTAGTGAACAACGCAAACTTCTGTGTTGGGCGGAAGGCCATTTATTCATTAGTATGCATGCGCACAACATACATGTATGGGAACTTCCCAATACTCATGAATGACCACAAACACAACACATAATAATCCATTTACCCTGAAAGATGCTTCTACAACGAAATTATCATGCCAAAATGTTTAACTATTAGAAAGAACATTTTGCTTTGATACACAAACTTACATTTTCTAAAGAAAAGAGTAACACACCTTTTATGTTTACTGTGTACTAGTACTGTACTCATATTTATGTAACATGACTAATGGTAAACAGTTATTGCAATTTGAAAATGTATTTAGTTGATAATGACATATGTATTAAAAAAAATGATTGCCAAGGCTTATATACTACCACCACGAGGGCTCGCACTAAATAACATTACTGGGGTACCTTCATACAAAAGTACATCTAGTTGATATCCTTATATGCCAATTAAATTGAATGTAGTCTTGGTTAATCTTACCCACTTCCAAGCATGGAACAGCCAATACTGAGAACACCACACCCAACACCTAGATCAACAATTGACTTGTCCTCTATGTCATCATACTGTGTATGAATGGTATGTAGCATACATGCTAAAAATAAAAAATATAACATATTTTGAGCCCAAATTTATTGCTAAACGTAAATCGCTTAATTTTATTTAAATCATATTTGTCACGTATTGCAATAATGGTTTTGAGATTGCTCAATCATAATAATAATTTTGATAAAATAATAAGATTCTTCATAAATAGTTTACCATAAATCAAATGTCTCTCACAGAAGAGAATAAATCAAAAATCGATCAAAAAAGCAAAACCACGAATCAACAATTTCACAATGACTTACATAGACATAGAGAGTACCGGTACTAAAAACATTTCTTTGAGATGTCATTTATATTGTGTGTTTTCAATTCAGTAGGCTACGGTACCGGTACCTTATTTATACACATTCCATGTTATGAAAAAACCAAATCGTATTAATACGGAAATATGTATTATGAAAACCAAATTCAACAAAGCAACAGGAATTTGTATGCATTGACATTGTCCAAGGAAATTTTTTTCACTTGTAAATCTGCTTCATTGAAGTACCGTACTGACATTATATCCAGCTATTGCAAATATTGTCACTGTACATATAGCAACATTTTGTAATGGGTTACACATTTAAATTTGGCGTAACCCATAAATGGTTTAAGAAAATGTTCCAATTCTCACAGGCCTCAAATTTCAATGTAGAAGAACACACAATTGCAATTCGATAAAAACAAAACAAAAATATGAAAGAACCAACACAAATCAACAAAAAACTAAACCAATAAGGTATGGTACCGGTATATCAAATACGGTTCTACATACCGGTAGTCGTGATTACTTTTACAGTGGAGACAACAAAATAAGGTTCAGCCATTTCATTATTAATTAACCTCACCTGCGATATGAGGTGTTGTTGGGTACTGTTCGAGCTGGACTTTGGGTGTATCAAACACATTTACCTCCTGAAGGTAACTCTCCAATTCTTTCAGTCGCATTCTTCTCCTGGACATTGTAAATCTACAACATATAAACAAAGTGTTATTGAACATTAAATGATCATACCACAGGTGAGGTTAACACAAGGGATCATTTATATGCACTTTTCCACAGACTGGACTGCACCTACCACAGCCTTTGTTAAACCAGTTGTGGACAGGCACTGGTCGGTGTAAGTGGAAGTACACATACCCATTAAGCCTTCAATAACACTCACTCTTGGTTGGAGTCGGTACTGGTATCAAAAATCTGATATACCACGAATGGGATTCGAACCCAGTACCAACCAGCCTGAACCCCGAAGCATTAACCACTACACCACCGGTAGCCATTACAGTATATATTAATGTTACTATTGTTAGTACTTAAACAAAATAAAAACGTTATTCGTGTTGCATATAGGCTACCTGCTCCGTGTTGTTGATTTATGTTGTAGCGTTTTTCTTGTATTTGAAACATCTGCATGTCAATACTGGGCGCAGACATCTTGGAAAACCAGCAAAATTAAGCTAATCGATAATATTTCAATAAATATATAATATATTTTGTACTTTAATTATACATTAAATTGGATAAATATATGTAATAAAATGTATTATAATATATGACACTAACTGTAGAAAGTACTTGACCTCTGCCGTAGGAATTTTATTTATATTAATTGTTATCGTTTGGTAAAACTTCAACCACTGTACGACACACAATCGCGCGTCTCAGGTATTAAGTAGATTCAAAAAATTGTTTCTGTTGATTTGGAGTATAATTTAGTTTTGTTTTATTCAACGTATTATACTAGTGGTAGTATGTGTGCCTATATGCATCAACTAGTAATTGTATTATTGAAAGATAAGGTTTTAATAATTAAAAATATTCCCAATCGTACGTCTGATGAATGTATTTCCGTGATTAACGTGTGTCCATGTTTTTGTTGGATTTAGACAATTATTTTAAATACTTTGACGCAGGATTAGTTTACTAAAGATTCCATCCATTGTAAACACGTTTGTAAAAATTTATATTGGATTATTTTCGTGCCAATTGCCATAGGGGTGTTTATAATTATAATTTTAAATCATAATTAAACAGTTCTTCAGTTAAATATTATTTTAAATAATATTAATACACTGTCTCTGTTGTTTATGCAGTTCCCGATATTATCGTGTTCAGGATCACGATTTCATTTTGTATTGTATATATATTGAATAAATATATTATTTAAAGTTTTATTATATTTCCACTACAGTTCGACTTATGGTTGACATTTAATTACCTGGTACCGTACTAAAAAACTACTGATAACATCTTGGAAACTATTAACCAATGAGAATGACTTTTTTTCTTTTTTTTTAATAAATCTGGCCTGTTACTGTACCCAGGATTAAATCATTATAAAAAAAACCCAGACAAATCAGAGACATAAAATTTTATAATATTTTGCCCGTTTATTTTGAGTAACCTGCTTGTGGTTATTCATTCTTTATGATCCGATTTTTTTTTTAATGTAATACGGAATGAACCTGTGGTACATTTTCCATGCAAAATATTGACAGAAGAAAAAATGGTTGTATATTCTTGTAAAGGATGGCACTTTCATGAGATATTAAAGGAAGTTATTTAGAATACGATGAAGAGAATATGAAAAAATAAATAATATACATGTGTATAATAATTAATATTATATTTTTGGGAAATAGTTTGCACCTTTTAATGCTGTATTGTTTTATATTTAAATATTTTGTTTTTGTTTTAGCTAAAGAACAATGGATACCGATTTGTATGACGAGTTTGGTAATTATATTGGCCCAGAGCTTGACAGTGATGATGACGATGATAATGATGAGCGTGATGAAGAACCAGACTTTGTGGACAGAGATGTAAGCTAGTAATCCTGTCAGTGGATGGTAACACATAATTATGTCAATAATATACTAAATAGCATTTGAGCATTTTAGAAAATTGCCAAAATGAATTAAACAACCACAATGAGTTGAAAGATAAAATTATTTTTAGCTTGTTTTATTCATATCACTGTAACTTTTAAAACTTGTTCATGTACAGTAGGCCTATATGCGATTTTGAATTTAATCACGACTAAACAAGATTAAGACCACTGAGATTGTCACAAATGATAAAAGATTGTTTAATTGTGGAAAGAGTAGTGAATGAATTGACAAATGATAAAAACAATTTAATTGTGAATTGACAAGTGATGATGTGTTTGTGATTTAGGAAGACGAGGATATGGAGCAGGACGATGGCGATGAGCAACCGGAAATGGCGGTCGTTTTGCACGAAGATAAGAAATATTACCCGACCGCGGAGGAAGTGTATGGACCGGATGTTGAGGTATTGGTGTTATTTATTTTACAGCACTTTATAACAACAAATAATTTATACTTGGGTTTCACAAAGGCCAGAAATATTGCCTATTAGTGATCATGTGTTTTACAATCCAAACAAAGTTAGGATTGGATTTTAACTTAACCCTCCCCTTTTAATCTTAACATAAAGCATAGATTAACTGTGGACTGTTTTTACATGCAAAGAATCTGAACTTGGTTTTAACCCCCATCACCCTCTTCCAAACATTGTTCAGATTGTGAAACACATTGACATTTATGCACAGTCCATTATTTGAACACAAGAGGTAATGTTTTGAAAAGAAAAAAACAATTTCCCAACAGCAGAAAAGTTTGGCCTTTTTTACAACGTTCTTTAGTCTAGGAGACATATTTAACAACATGGAGTGGAATTTTTGTTATTGAAATCTTGATATTGGGAAAATGTTTTAGAAAAATATGATTTGTTGTCAAATGACTCGAATGAAAAAACAATCTGAGAATTAGCCATGTTACAGACCTGCATTGTTTTTTTGTTTTTTTAGACTATTGTGCAAGAGGAAGATACACAACCATTAACAGGTAGGTGAACAAAATTGTGTTTTGTACAGTTTAATTTGAATTTGAATGGTGTATGCATGTTATGTACACAAATAATTTTATTTAGCATGACAGTAATTAATACTGAGTTATGAGTTAAAGGAATGTTCTCGTGAAATATTGATATTTTTTTAGCCTGGTTTTATTATGTTCACAGAACCAATAATAGCACCAGTGAAAAGAAAAAAGTTCTCCATGGCAGAACAAGATCTGCCAGAAACAACATACAACATGGAGTAAGTACATTTTACATTAAACTTACGTTGTATTCGGCAACTTTACATTTACATAATTGGTTTGCAATTACATTATGGATGGTGATGTCATTGAAATGGTCAAGTCATGGATGCACTCTTAAATACTACATTAATCAAAACTAAGTAACCTCAATCTGGTGTTATAAGTATAGAATTGGGAAGGAACATACAGATACTAGTTGAGTAAATTAACTTATATTTTAAATGCCTTCTCAATCTTATCAACCATGTTCTGGTATCAATCTAAACACGACTAAATAAAATATTGTGCCTTGAGTATTTTTGCTTTCAGACTTTTACCTCAGAAATTTTAACTATTAAATGAAATGAATTTTTCAGGTTTCTGGCTGATCTTATGGACACGCCTGAGTTAATTCGAAATGTCGTTCTTTGTGGTCACTTGCATCATGGGAAGGTTTGTACTGAAAATTACACAGATATTATTTATCTTGCTACTTGTTTCTAAATGTATTTAATGAGCAATATGACTTAATCTATTATTTACAAACTCCAAAAAAAGTGGGGTTTTTTAAAAAAACAAATATCATTTTCTAAGTGCAGTCTGATTTCGTCCATCATTTGAAATGAACACAACCAGGGAGCGGGCGTAGCATTGAGTTATTCCCAGTTCCAACCAATGATCCACGACTGGTCTACCAAAGGCAGTTGTGTGTACTATCCTGTCTGTGGGAAAGTGCACATAAAAGATCCCTTGCTTTTATTCGAAGAATGTGATGGGAGCAGGTTTCCTCTGTGACCAAGTGTTGATACAACCGTGCATTTGACATCCAATGTGTTCCAGTTGTGTAGTTAAACAAACACACTTTCTCTTTATACCCAAACAGATATCACATGGTATCTCACACTGTAGGTGTATAACGAATATTCTTACACAATGAAAAGGGTTGTAATTACAGGATTTTAAAGAGTATTGATGTAATAATTACGACATTGCCTCTATCTTGATGAAACCAGAATTTAGCTATTGAATATAGCAAGATTGTAGTTCAGATGATCAATTATCCTTGTCAGTTGGAACAACTTTGTGGGTATTTTATTGAGATCAATTATATTCTATTTCAGACATCTTTTGTGGATTGTTTAATTGAACAGACTCATCCAGAGATTCAAAGTAGAGAAGATAAAGATGTATGTTCAGTTTGTATTCATTCTATTTATAAAACATAACATATTGCTGGGTCAATAATTAAGTGTGCGTGATTTGAAAAATGTATATGACTCTGGTTTACTTTCTATGTATATAGAATACTAAATGAGACAATGTGTCAACATAACTGTGCTTGACATTTAAAAAAATAGCCAATGATATATAGACTGGTGAAGGATGTTACACAGATAAACTAGTCTAGCACTGTGTAAACAGTTTTGTAGTGACATATTTATACAAGACATAACATGCAATTTGTGTTCAAGTATAACATTTTTATGTATAAATCAATTTTGTTTTTATCCTGAAAAACTTATAAATCTTCTATTTTTAGATGCGATACACAGACACTCTTTTCACAGAGCAAGAAGTAAGTGACTAATTTACTAAATAAACCATTTGTGATGCATTTTACTTTTGGGAGTGTAAATGAGCTATCAATTGTCTACTATAAAACTTTACATAGAGTTATGTTATTCAGAAATGATAAAATAGAACAAAAATTACAAAAAATTTGGTTCAATCATGATAAAATTCTATATCTAATTTGTGCTGTGCTACTAAAACTTTGACATCAGTTGACAGAGTAAGACAAACCTATCCATAAAACAAATGTTTGTAAAGACAAATTAATGATATTATTGAGCCTTCTTTAATTGGAGGTGAAACCAGCGATAACGTAAAGTTAGGTGTTCCTACTATGAGAATTCGGCTAACTGTTGTGATTATGTTTTGTTTGCAGCGAGGTGTAAGCATCAAGTCTACTCCAGTCACTGTCGTCATGCAAGACACAAAGAATAAATCATTTCTCATGAACGTCTTTGACTCACCTGGTAAGAGAACTATCCAGTTGTTTTATTTTGTTCAATATATTCCCTCGAAATAAACACCTTTCCTCAAGTCATAAATGAATCACACATTTTTCTGATTTGATACTTGTGATTTTTCCTGTTGAAAACTGCAGAACGTATCTTTGTTAACAATTCTGATTGGATATTAGTTCAGTAAATCTGAATGAAAAAAACATTAATATGGCCAAATGCATATATCTGCACATGGCAGAATCAAAGTGATATTATGATAAAGTCAAGAAGCCATGTACTCATGAATCAAAGCCTAGTTAGGATAAGTATTACTCATCTTGAAGCATCAATGATGTACTGTCACCAAGTACATATCAACACTAAATACTGACTTTGAGAATTGAATTTAGTGCCTACCTTTTTGTAAATTATCATTAAGATCATTTGATATCAATATCTGCCATAATGTGTAAGAAATGTGCATTTAGTGTGTTGCAAGAAAAAAAATAGATCTTTAAATTAATTACTCACTTTTTTTCTGGTTATTTAGGTCACGTGAACTTTTCTGATGAAGCGACAGCTGCCATGAGATTGTGTGATGGAGCGGTTATATTTGTCGATGCTGCTGAAGGGGTGGGTACCAGTTGACTTACATCAAAATTTTATTTATACTTTATGGAACTGAGTATTCAGTGTTTGACAAATATCTCACAGAGAACCGGATAGTGAGTTACGTATAACCGAGCATTGTCTACTAGCCTTAGTGTTTGTCCCGAGTTGAGGGCAAGAACGAAAAATGGCAGGATAGCCAAGTGTATTTACATAGGTAGTTCCGTGGGAAGGGTGGAATTGGACTCATTTACCTTCTAATTTCTTCTTTTTATTGTTATTTTTGCATCTAAGAATACTTGAAAGTTAAACAGATGGAACATTATAAATGGTGGCTGGGTGGGTGACTAATTAAATGGCAGGATGCAGCACCATTTAATTTCAAATTAATGAAGAAAACGCTAAGTTCGGGAAAAAAATTCTCTTTTCTAGAATGAGGGCTAGTTAATTTGATAAACCTTGAACTATTATTTATGTAGTCTATCACACTAGTGACTTGTTAAAGTAATATTTAGCCAATGTGTGATCATTTAAGTTGAATCGACATTAACCTTTTGATTGTCATTTGGGTTGAAATTTAACATGGTAAAAAAATTTTTTTTTACTTAATATCTAATTATTTGGGTTTTCTGATCATATTGTTGCTATGGCTTGTAAATCTTTCCTCTGGTTGGTAAATCTTATTAAATGTATGAACATATGGTAACAGTATATTTGATATTCACCAACATTGTCATGTAGGTAATGCTGAATACGGAACGGTTAATCAAACACGCCCTCCAGGAGCGCCTGGCAGTTACGATCGTCATCAATAAGATCGACCGACTCATTCTCGAACTGAAGCTTCCTCCAACAGACGCCTACTACAAACTCAGACACATTCTCGATGAGGTTAACAACATCATCAGGTGAGCCAATATCTCATACAGCTCAATGCTGAACAACTTAAACATACCCTGTCCTTTACCTTACTGTTTCTGGGCTATTTTCTTCTTCAACATAATAACATAAGTCAATTATGTATTCTCATAATAGCAATCTGTTATACAACTGTTGCTACTAAGATTGCATGTAAGCATGGTAACATTTTGGCTATTGGCTATAGATTAACATAATTATTAATAGTATTATTAGTACATGTAGTATTATTTATGTAATGATTGCTCTAAAATTTATCGTGTACAATAATAAATGATTATTTGGTTACACTTTATATTATGGCATTATGCACTACTCTTTTATTATGACTGGATAGCATGTAATTTGGTTGCAGCTTATTTATTTTTTGTGTTGTTTTTATTTCAGTATTTATTCCGAAGATGAGGAAAACAATATGGTCTCCCCTTTGTTAGGCAACGTGTGTTTTGCTAGTGCCTACTACAGATTCTGTTTTTCACTCCGCTCATTCACACAGATTTACTCAGATACATATGGTAAGATATTATTTATCACAATTTATTCGCTGTCGTATTCATCACATACAAGACATACTGAAACTTTTTTTCTACGGCCTAACAGAAATATATTCTAATTACATGCTGAGACATTTTATTTTAATGCTATTAAAAAACAAAGCTGCCTGTTCATGATACAAGTAGCACCGGAAGCGAAGAAGTGGTTTGTGAACATATGTGTATGGCTTACAGTGTTACAGAGAGGTACCTTGGGCTGTGCATAGTTTTTGATACATTGATTGATTTGTTGTAAAATGCATGTATACTACGCTAAGTATCAATAAAATAGAATTGATATTCAACTTAATTAATTCTGTATAGACAACAAGAGTGTGTGCTGCTATAGTTTGTTTTATTGCAGGTGGTATCAATGAAAAGGAATTTGCTAGGAGATTGTGGGGCGATGTATACTTCAACAACAAGACGTGAGTTGTCATTAGGCGTATCATAAAATATCGTTTGTTTCCGGTTACCCGACCAACCCTAATTTGAACCTGCCGACACTAAATCTTTTTTCTTATGTCCAAAACATGTTGTTAATATAATATCGATTTCCACGAAAACATTCCAAAACTATTAACATCTATCAACACCTATCCATAAATAAAATTATTTTCCAAAATAAAATGCCTTTCCTATCTACCTAACCTATATTTTTCCAGCATGTAATAGAAAACGAGTAACTTTTTATTTTCTGCCTTACTACTGTATTTTGTAACAAGTATGCAGTTCACTTTAGTGATTATTTATGAGTATAAATTTTATTTTTATTTTTTAATACATATTTATTAGCCCAGAAAATTTGGTAGTGTCCGGGAGTATTAATCAACCTCTAGACAGCATTTTCAGAATTCTTCCTTTATATCGCATAATGTTTTAATATAGTTATTGAGTTACTAAACTATTAAATTGATGTAAATGTTTAAGAATGATTTGTGTTGTAGGAGAAAGTTCACAAAGAAACCGCCACACAGTTCTTCACAAAGAAGCTTTGTTGAGTTCATCTTGGAACCGCTTTACAAAATCTTTGCCCAGGTTTGTTTCTGCTGCTTTCTAGTCTGTGTATGTCAAACGTGTGATTGAGATTGCATACAAATTATCCTTAGCTGGTAATAGGTAACAATTACGTAGCCTATGTAATGACTGAGCTTTTGAGATCAAGTGTTAAAATCGTTGTATGTTGTGATGATTATCATTTGTTTCCGGTTACCCGACCGACCCTAATTTGAACCTGCCAACCATAAAAAAAAATGTGTATGTCCAAAACATGTTAAATGTTACATAACTGGAAGCAGAAATAATTAATTACGAATCAGACAGGATAACTTTGAAGGAGATGTTTGGTCTAATAGATAAATTGTTTCTTGAGTACGTGATCTGCATTGGTTGGAAGGGACATAAAACTGAGAATATGGAAGTCAATGTGTTCAATGTTAGTACAACATTTTCAGATTGTCGGTGATGTGGACGAGTGCTTGCCACGGGTCTGTGATGAACTTGGGATCCATCTCACAAAAGAAGAGCGAAAACTAAATATCAAGCCACTAATGAGACTAATTGGCAGAAGATTCTTTGGTCAATTCACAGGTAAATCTATATCTGTTTATTTTTCTTAAAGGAGTCGGGCATAGCTCAGCAGCTCGATGGGTCGAAGGATCGATCATCCTCAGGCGACCTGTTGGGTTATTTCCCATTCCGACCTGTGATCCATGACTGGTCTGTCAAAAGCTGTGGTGTGTGCTTTCCTGTCTGTGGGAAAGTGCACATAAAAGACTTTTTCAGGAATAGCTACGCATATGTTAATTAACTTAATAGAACATTGAATATGCAGTCTGGAGCTTCAATAGTTTTGCATTGTATTTGCCCTTTCATCTTTGTTCCCATTAAACATTTGTTTAAATATCTGTCTAGTCAAACTCTTACCTGCCGAATGTTGAGCTTAAGAAATCAAGTTGTAGCTATTACTGTACCTTTTTAAATACACAGGTGTGATAGCAGTATTGGTACTAATATATTTTCTTCTGTTGTTGAACAGGTTTTGTTGATATGTGTATCGAACACATGCCATCTCCTGTAAAGAATGCGAAAACGAAGATTGAACACATATACACAGGTCCTGCTGATTCGGAACTAGCTGAAGAAATGGCTCTCTGTGACTCTGATGTAACTCACTTGATATTTTACAACCAATACATAGACATTGTCAATATGTTTAACTTCCACTCTGTTGATCGGACATTATGTTGGACAAACATTTAATTTAATTATGTGTATAAAGCAATTATCCTTAGACAAAGATAATATTTTGTTGTCTATTGTGATTGTATGTGTCTTATCCTGTGATATAGAAACAAAAAGTCAGACCTACTTGTGCACATTTGTAATCAAGTATTCCATATTCATCACTCACCATTTTCAGTACTGAAATTGATTCACTTCGCATCTATTTTACAATTAACGTTTTCAGTAAAAGTAAAAATTATGCATCTGAATTACCTATTACACGCAACTGGATTTTGTTTTCTTTTAAGATGCTTTCAAAATGACATAAATTATGAATATGTGAAGATCATGTATTTAGTATGTAGTTTGCAAACAGCATGTTGACTTATGATGAACCATTGAAATAATAAAAGAGGAAATTAATTGAATAATTATATTCTTTTATAACTTAAACCGAGAATTTTGTCTTTCTTCAATCCTAGGTTCATCTTAAGTTAATGTGTTTTTCGTTTGTTGATGTCTAGCACCGTGACTATTTCAGGGTCCTCTGATGGTTCACACCACAAAGCTGTATCCCACATCGGATGTTACTAGCTTCCACGTGTTCGGAAGAGTGATGAGTGGCACGCTGCACTCCAATCAGGAAGTGCGGATTCTGGGCGAGAATTACACGTTACAAGACGAGGAAGATTCTAGGTGTGGTCAGGTGGGACGTCTGTGGATTGCAGAGGCGAGGTAAATTAACACCGCTGTCAATATGAAAACATTAGCTTTTCGATACCAACTCAAATTAGTTAAATGCTATAGTAATAGTAAACATTCATTCAGAGGTTTCCCCAGAGCTATGGGGCCCCTACTATTTACCTGTGTAACTAAGCAATTTTATTTATTGTATGTCAGTTGTAAGCACTTTGATTTATTGTCATTGCTTTGTAAGTGCCTTAAATTCAGTTGTCTGTCCCTGTACAATATATATATGCATAATCTGTCATATTTATACTCATGGATTTTACATAAAATTATTATATTGTTCCTAAATTTTTAAAATGTAAGTGCCTGAAACAAATCCTGGGGGAAGGCCTGCCATTATATGTGATAAATGTTGAACATTATACGAGTATGTTATAACTAAAGAGGATGCAAATTGATTTTTAGGTATAATGTTGAAATAAACAGAGTTCCAGCTGGTAATTGGGTGTTAATTGAGGGAATAGATCAGCCCATTGTGAAAACATCGACTATCACTGACATCTCGGGCCATGAAGAGGTAATACTTTGTTACTATATGTTGTTTTCACCTCACGATTATATGAATGATGCTAAGACAATTTTCTGTTGGATTTTATGAAAATTGATATGCAACTCATAATAATGAATAGTTTAAACTGCATTTATGAGATATAAAGTTATTTAGCAAATTCTGCTCTATTTTAGCTATCTTGTAAGATCTACATGTTTCATTTGTCGTTTTTGAAAATTGCATACTAAATGATTTAAACCAGAATAAACTTCTGATTTTGCTTTAAATCAATGAATTTCAGGTTTATATTTTCCGACCTCTAAAATTTAACACCAGTTCAGCTGTGAAGATAGCAGTAGAGCCAGTGAACCCATCAGAATTGCCTAAAATGTTGGATGGACTACGAAAAGTTAACAAGAGCTATCCTCTTCTAACGACAAAGGTAGAATTTTCATTACGTATTAGAACTATTGTGTGGTTCACCAACAACAAGTATGTCATGATTATGTTATAAATTGATCTGTATTTTTGCATCTATTCTGCCGAATAAACATCACAGCTATTATATTTAATTTATATGAAGCATTAAGTTTATTTATATTGCACTCACACTTTGTAGTATTAGTTTTAGCCAAATAATATAATGGATGTGATTCCTATTACTAGACTGATCCTAGAAAATCTGAGTGACTGTAATAGTTTTAATGTATCTGCCGAAAGCCTGACCACAGCACTGAAGCTTGTATTGGACTTGTATTGATTGTGACCAAGATGGTGACTACAGGGGGTTCCACTGTAAAAGCAGTGACCATTGTACCAGATATATGTCTCATACCAGCGGACTACCCAGATATACAGAGCTCTATATCAAGCAATTACCTTCTCACGGTTCCAAACCCGGTGGGTGACAATACCCAAGCGGCTGTCTTGCTTTGAACAAAGACAGCAACAAAGAAGATTCTAGTGGCAGGTCCAAGGCAAATAGGATATGGCCACAAAACAGAATTGTCTAAGACTAACAATGTTCCACTGTGTTTACTTTAATAATTAATTTTTGAGGATATCTACTCACATAAATAAATGGCCTGGCTACATGTATAAAATGTTGTTTATT
This sequence comes from Melanodrymia aurantiaca, assembly GCA_032355825.1. Classification (NCBI taxonomy): domain Eukaryota; kingdom Metazoa; phylum Mollusca; class Gastropoda; order Neomphalida; family Peltospiridae; genus Melanodrymia; species Melanodrymia aurantiaca. The sequence continues at coordinate 14,518 of JAULBR010016641.1, forward strand.
AAACAATGTTATGACAAATCGTTTTGTTTGTGACAGGTTGAGGAGTCTGGTGAGCACATTGTTCTAGGAACGGGGGAACTTTATCTCGACTGCGTCATGCATGATCTGCGCAAGATGTACTCGGAAATAGGTAATGTTGACTTTCACTATTCTAATAATAACTTATAATGTTAATAGTAGATCTTTTATGTGCACTCTTTTCCACAGACAGGAGACCATGCACCACAGCTTTTGATGTAACATTTGTGGATCATTGGTTGAAACTGGGAAAAAACTTAATTAAAGGCAGAGGTATACTTCTGCTTTAATTGTACATTTAATTTATTAACGAATACTAGAAGGTAATATTAAAATAGTTTTGTTTTAAAATATGTATGTATTGTAATAATTATAACTTTACATTTGAAACTTGTCATTGTATTAAACAAATTTATTTGTTTCTGAGATTGGTTTTACAATATTTTATTGCCATTATATGTTTCAGACATCAAAGTGGCCGATCCTGTGGTGTCATTTTGTGAAACTGTTGTGGAGACGTCATCTTTAAAGTGTTTCGCTGAAACTCCAAACAAAAAGTAAGTTGTCTTTATATCCTTGTTATTTATGAGCATCTATGTTGGCTGATTCAAGTAAGAAACATTCTTATTAGAATGTGATTTAAGGCATACCTAAAAGGTCTATTAAATATGTACCTTGGGACAGTTTCAATAAAAAAATGTTTAAGAAATTTGTTTTGGCCTTATTGTTTGTAGACAAATATGAGTTTAGCACAAGACTGGTTCAGATATTTGCTATGGCTGATAGATCTCTTTCATGTGAATGTGAGGATGTCTTTATGACAAAATGTAGAGCGAATTCAGTGGTTGATACAGACTATTTACTATTTTATATGAGGTCAATGAATGAATGTTAAATATAATTAGAATTTTGATTCTTGCATGAAATGCTTAAGTAGAGATATATTGAAACTAATAACTCTGTTATTTAAATGTAATGTGTTTATTGATTACAGAAACAAGCTGACCATGATTGCAGAACCCTTGGAAAAGGGCCTCGCAGAAGACATTGAAAACGAAGTTGTTCAGATCACATGGCCACGAAAGAAACTTGGAGAATTTTTCCAAACTAAGTATGATTGGGATTTACTGGCTGCTCGATCTATCTGGGCGTTTGGACCGGACTCTACAGGACCCAATATTTTAGTAGATGATACCTTACCATCGGAGGTAAGTGGTACACAGATGTGTACAGACAAAGATTCAATGAGATACCTTCCTAATTATCTACCCTGAGCAAACAGCCAATAGGTGGCGCTTATGATAAAGGTCATCGGTCC
>JAULBR010016750.1:0-15849 GCA_032355825.1 Melanodrymia aurantiaca
GGGCCACTCACAGCAACACTTTGACTCGCCCGTACAACTTTTGAATGGCCCGCGACCGAATTTTGTTTTTAAAAAAAAACGTACTTAAATTGCACTTTAAATTTTCAGTAGTCACGCGGTCGACACGTGATAAGATTTTGACTTGCCCGAGGCTATTTTGAGTTTCCATGGGCGACCCTAGGTTTGAATTGAGACAGATATTAAAAGTAGCTGCTAAGTGTTTAATATTAAGCAATTTGCTAGCCTATTATGAGCTCTATTTTTGTTGTATGATATTGATAGATTTTACATGGTGGTACTTGTATGGCTCATCTTTTAAATGACGAGGCCTGTTTTACAACCGTGTACATATCGTTCTCCACTTAATGAAAGATTGACACTGACTACTCTGGTTACTAAGTTACTGCATGTTGCATTGGCTTATTTACGTAACAATTAATAAAAAATATTTTATTTTAGCAAACATGGCGAAAACCAAAGGGAATTGACAACAGGGTGCGTAGGCGTTTCAAGGGTCAGTTTTTGATGCCGAACATTGGTTATGGTAGTGCCAAGAAGACCAGACATATTTGCCCTGATGGATTTAAGAAGTTCCTTGTGAACAATGTTCGGGTACGCATTTATCTTTTTTGGTGTTGTTAAATGCATTAACTTGTGATACTGTATAACTGGACATTTTCATGGTTTGAAGACTAAATACGATTGTTGATAGCTATTTTCATATTAACACTTGGAATTGCCCCGTGAACCTTTTGACTGCTCTAAATTTCATAGAAATGGTATACTTGAAATGTAATTTTTCACTTTATAAACAAACATATTTGGCTGTTTTTAGCGAGTTCATGTCATTAAGACTGACTGCATTTTACTGAGATTCTTTTGGCTATTCTGCATGTTTCAACATTTGTGCGTTGGCAGAAAACATGCTCTATCATATTCTGTAATATTCTGCATACCTGATTGTTTGAAAATTGGAAAGTGTTTTGTACATGATGACCATTATAAAGGATATTAATGGTTCAGATCGTACACATTTCTATCTGTTCAATTCTATTTTAATCTTTTTTGGTTTGACTAATGCATATCACTTTGCAGGGAACAATATTTCACGCGAACTGTCGTTCTGTTCACGCGAACCAACAATCGGTTACGTGGTGGACCGTTACGTTCAGTTCCAAAATTAAAAGTAACTTCATTAAAAAATCAAAAGTTAACAGGCTAAGCAAAAAATCAATTATATCAGCTTCAGATACTGTCTTAAATTATAAGTTCAGTGAAAGTTTTAGGTAACTCATTAGTTAACCGAAGAGTTACACAAATATAATTCACGTAACTGAACAATGGGTTACCTAGGTATAAACCACGTGAAACGATTTCCGGCTACCTAAAATTTTTAAATATTGTCCCCTGGTTTAACCTTGAGTGTTGAGCTATCGCATAAATACATACGAATTTTTTTTTTTCAGACTATGGATTACCAAAAGCTGATCCAAACGATCTACAAAAAGGTCCGTTCTTCATCTATCAACAAAGCAGCCTCATCGTTGTGGGACGTACAAGGGACATCAACATACAGTGCATAGCCAATGGTAACCCACGTCCTACCTTCAAATGGTTCAGGGGTAAAGACATGGAGGTCGAAGTGACCCCTGACCTCAACTCGAGATACATGCTGACCAATGGGAAGCTGACGATCAGCGAGCCCAATGAGAAGGCAGATGCTGGCCAGTATAGATGTATGGTTGGAAACAAGTTTGGAACATTGCTCGGCGATCCGATGCACCTGTCGTTTGGAAGTAAGAACCAGTCTATTTATGTACTTATAGGCGTACAAAGTCTGAAAACCAGTATATTTGTCATGCGTAAAGTATAAGGACCAGTCTATATATGTACTTATAGGCGTACAAAGTCTGAAAACCAGTCTATTTGTCATGCGTGTACAAAGTCTAAAGATCAGTCTATTTATGTAATGCGTACAGTGTAAAGACCAGTCTATTTATGTAATGCGTACAGTGTAAAGACCAGTCTATTTATTTCATGTGTAATTGCATTCAAAATCTAAAAACCAGTGTATTTATGTCATACATGTACAGTCTAAAGACCAGTCTATGTCGTATGCGTACAAAGTCTAAATACCATTCTATGTACATTGTATGTCATTCGCGTACAGGTTATAAAGATCAGTCTATTTGTGTGATACGCGTACAAAGTGTAAAGGCCTGGGGCCTGTTCCACAAAGAATTTACGACTAATTGTGGACGTAAACGTAAATATGTGACAAAAAGTATTTCCAAAAATATAATTAAACATACTTGTGTCCAATAATGAACAGCTCCTCGAGTAATACGCAACAAATTACCAAAAACCTATGACATCTCAGCTACTAACAATAGTCGTATCACTAACAGTTAGCGATTGAAATTTCTCTATTTACGTTTACGTGTACAACTAGTCGTAAACTGGACTTACGATGTTTTGTGGAACAGGCCCCAGGATATTAGAGGGGTTATTTCCCCTTAGAAACGTAATTGGTAAAGGAGATAACAAAATATTAACACAATTGCAAGGAACAGGCATTTAAAGATTTTTAGTGGGTTTTTTTAAATATTGTTTTTAACAACAGAAAGTTGATTATACCATTATGTTGTCTGCATAATTATGTTAATATCATAACAAAAGAATTACGTTTGCTTGATGTCTCCCCAGGCTCCATGCCGATTGGTCAAGTTGTTTACAATTTTATCTCGCTGTCTGACGGACATGGCATGGTCACGACGCTTGGCAGATGTTATTAGATGGTCACATATCTTTTCTTCTTCCTTTCGGTCTACATACGTCTGAGCACATATAGACTAAAAATAAATGAATTAATACATCATAAAGAAACAATACAATGACACTTGCCTAAATTCTCATCTAGAGTACCAGGTATTGATAGCAGAAACAAAAAAATCATTTAAAAGAAAACAACCATTGTTTACATCACACATCGTAACTACTACAGCAAAAAACAATCTATTTATGGGTTGATCAGTGAATATAATTTTATTCCATAAATGATCACCCTTCACACGTAAGAATGATTACAAGTGAAGATTATAGCAGAAATTGTCATGCACCAATCTCTTTTCCTATTGACTGGCTAGTCCCATATGATGTCTTGTTGTTTCATAGTGATAAAATCTTATTATATAGCTCAATAATGTCTTTGTATTTACTTGCATATTTGACTCTGTTAAACAGTTATTCATAGTTTCAGCATGGATGCTTTAGTCTACATTGCACCAAGTCATGTAAAGCATGTTTGCCATAAGCTAAACACAAACCTCAAATTCTGCATGTCTTTGAACATCTTCAGCTCGCATTCTGTTGAGAATAAACTCTGCCTCATTAGCCACTCTTACGATGTGATCACGAGTTGCATGAGCCAATAATCTGTATTCAAACAAAGTCAGCTAAATTATGCTTTAAAAAATATAACATAATTATGTAAAATTAAATAACTGAAAGGATATTAATTTAATAGTAACTCTCATTGAAAACCATTAACTTTAATCATGTATATCAACTTTTGATAAACCACTGTTAGGATGTACCAATATTTAAAAAAAGAAGAGAATTATGGACAATTAATATCGGTCAGTGAACAATATGTAGAACTTTAAGCAAACCAATAGTGTGCATAACATTTAACAGAAAGGCTTTTTAAAGAAAGTATCAGCACTAGATGCATTCAATATCATTTTAACTTTTAAAATTATAAATATTATCTTCTAAATTACTTTTTAACCAACTATACCTTGATCAGAAAGACTTGCATAACAAAAAAGTAAAACATTAAAACCAAACAATGAAAGAAACAGATAATGTTTAACAATTAACAAAATAAGAAATAAGTTTCGGAGTCTGTGTTGACAGTATGTACTCACCTGCCCTCGTTAACGAGTTCGATGAATGCGAGACCAGCATGTTTCTGTAGAGAGTTCTGCCACTCCTGTGAACACAGCAACATGACCAGCTCAACCACGGATGTGCTTTGCTTCAATGTGACAAGGCCTGAAACCAAATGTGCAGTTCACTGTTACATAGAAGACTATTATTATATAACATAGAAAATGTTGCCTATGTGTTGTAATAATACTATATTTAAGTACTACAGATTACTACCTTTAGAAAATATCTTTCAAAATAACTTACCACCTATTAAGAGTTCTTGTCCATGTGAACCAATCAATGTTTTCGATAAGAAAGGTGCAAAGTCCACAAAGATCTCTCTCAGTAATGGTGAAACGGATCCCAACGCTCTTTCCAAGCGCTCGGTCAGAGACCCACCATCTCCGCCAGGAAGAGGCATCAGATTCAACGGACCAGGAATCTTGTGACTCAACTCCAGTTCTTGAGCTGTGGAGGAGGCATGGTCGCCATGGGGACCAGGATGGCCGACACTGATGGACGAGATTGGAAGGTTACTGCTGGCTTCCGAATGTTCCCCGTTACTCAGAGATTCCTTCCCTTTCCCTGGCTCATCATTCTTACCCTCGCCTTCTGCAGTAGGTGAATTCAAATCTATTTCGTCAAGTTTGGACTCTTCCAGACGAACCTGCTCCAATGAAACGTCCCCTTCAGTGACACCTTCCTTGCTATTGGCCTCCTCGGTGTTTCCATTTGATTGTACAGCTGGGACTGAACTTTCATCTGTGTTTTCTTCAACCTTGGCCTCCGCAGATGTGTTCTTTTCCTCGTCATTCTCCTTTGATTCCAATCCTACATCATTACTTAAATCCTTTTCTTCCTTAACCAGACTATTTTTCTCTACTGCTGCTTGTTGCTCCGTGCTCTCTATCTTGTTGCTGCCTTCAGAAATTTTCTCGCTGTGTGCAGCAGTTTCAACACTTTCTTCTGCGGTTTCGTTACTTCCTTCAGTGGTTTCGTTATTTCCTTCAGTGGTTTCGTTATTTCCTTCATTGGTTTCAATGCTTTCTTGAGTTGTTTCCAGACTGCCTTCTGCAGTGTCAGTACTGACTTTATTAGCATTGGATTCCTCTTGTGGAGCAGACTCTGCAGGCACATCACTTTCTGCATTTGTCTCCTCTTTATCATCAGCCAAACCTGTAAAGTATCAATTAGCTTGTATATATATTTACAGCGAATAATCAATTATTTTCAGCTCGAGGTTCTCAACATATTGAAAGCAAAAGATAAACAAATTATATAAAGGACACAAAACTCTTAAAAGCTGTAGTGCCATCTGAGTAAACATTGCCTAGTCATGGTAATATGCCTAAAAGTAAACTCTACGTAATGACTTGGCAGCTATGAAATTAGAGTTAAAAAATTCAGCATCATGATTTGCAGTATGCTCGGATGAATAAAAATAAACACCTACATATAGTGATTCTTCTTTTATCCAATGATACATTAGTGTTAGTAATATAAATACCTGTCTTATTTCTTTAATCTTCATACTCAACTGACAACAATCACCATATCCATGGAAATAGTGAATCAAACATCCACACATTCAATTTACACCCTATATTTGGTTATGTAAAATTCTGCATATTATTCTTAATTAGCAAGGCTACCTTTATGTACATCGTCCACTGAAGGAGTGTGAACATCAGCCTGAACCTCAACTTCATCAGCACCAGCATCATCACTGCTGCTGTCAATTGCAGCGTCCGTGCCGTTAACAACTTTATCTTTCACTTTCTCAACTCTCTCTTCAGGTTCGTTCATTTGAGATTCATCTGTGATAAAAATAACCATCCCCAAACAATTATTACATTTTTAATTTAGTTTTATTCGAAAATGGCGAAACATTTTCATTCAGATAACAATGTCATTGTTGTACTTTAAAGAATAGAATTAAGGCTGAATAAATATTTGAATTAATAATGAATTTTAATCTACCGGGTAAAACATATTTCCTTACTGAGACACTTTAGTGTTCAATCAATAACTAGTAATAATAATAATAATAATAATAATTTCTTTGGGAATATGTTAGAATCGACAGCATATTTATGATGCTGATACCAATTATAAAATTTGAACTTAGGAGTATTTTTTAAATTTTATAACAAGAGTACTAGCAAGTAAATAGTATATCTGTAAGTACTTGTGATGTACAATCATACAATGTAACAAGTTCACCCAATGCTCAAAATTAGTTGTAAGCAATAATGTGCTGCATTTCATCAATGCTTGTTTACGAAAATTCAATCCACAGAACTACTTCGTAACCAATACCCGACACTCTTACAAAGATCTTGACCATTTTATATTTTTAATCCAAAATCTGTTCTGTAAATTTTTTTGTAATTAATGTTTACTCTCATGCAGCATTTAATTGCATTACCCGGTACTTGCTTATATAACTGCATACAATTACTTAAAACTTTAAGTTATGTATTCTTCTACAGCAATTTCAAGTTGTGTAAAATATTGAAAAATAGTCCCAGTAACATGGTATCATACAATTATCCTAACTATTATAAAATAATTATAAATCATAAACTGCATAGTCAACAAGTAAAGTAAATAAATATAAAATTCAAAGACTTCTCACTTTACTTATATGACCTTTCTTAAATTCGACACAATATTACGTGATCAATAATGAAGTCTGATGAAGGAATGTGATGTAGAAAGCAAAACGTTAGTAAATAGACACACATACAAGTTACAGCATGATACATCAACTGCATGCATTTGTGTAACTGTTAAATAATGACAGTGTGCCAGTGTAATTCAATTTCTGGACATGTATAAAGGGGATCAGTCACTTATTTTACCCTGTCGTGGACAGAACTCTCTGGCGAAGTCAGAGGTTGTGCCCATGACAGGTGTGCTTGAACAGTTTTCTGATGGAAGCACACCAAAAATGACCCAACCCAACCCAACTTATTTTAACACTTGAGGCAATAGAAATGTTTGAACACGGCATTGTAATAAGCAATTTTACGTTAAATAATTAAATTGTGACATTTCCGTTCATGTTCAGAATCATATAATAAATGTATACAATTATCTAGAAAACAAGGACAGTGTTACATGTGTATTTCTTATGCAAAAATAAAGCTTAGTTGCAAAAATAAAGCTTAGTTGTATACAACTCGCTTCTCGTCATTATATAATTGTGCTTGTCCTGCAAAATGATGACTTTAATCCAGCTTATGGAACACATCGAGTTTGTGATATATATACACTGGCCACACTACAAGCATGGTTGTAACTGAAATGTTACATCATGTATAGATCTGTATTTTGCAGCAACATTCTCTCATATTATTATATTTTGCTACATTAAGATTAAAATGGAGTTTGTATACGGTAACTATGAACATATAATTAGACTTTTTTGTTCTTTCTGAATATGTCGAACATGTCAAAGGTTACATAATAAGTAAATGGAATAAGAGTACATATGCTAAATATAATATACATTCATATACTACACAGAAAACAATATCACAAACAGAAAATCTAAAACACATTATATATACAGGAAATATTAGAAGTATAAATTCTATATGTAAAATTCTAAGCTAACTGCTAAAAAACAATCAAGACAGAAATGCTAATTTCTAAAAGCTGTTTGGAAATAGCCAAATTTCATGATTTTTTTTAATAAATCTGAAATTTCCTAGTTTTCCCACTTGGTTTCCATCCTGCACTACAAATTCCATTCAGCCGAAAACGTGATCATTAATACTTTGGTTGTTTGTACCATGAGGTACATGTATTATGGTATAAATCTTCCAACTCTCAAACATGTGGCTTGAGTCTTACACATTTCTATCACTCAGGAATCACACACTAGTGCCTTTGATAATGATAGATTTATTGCATACTGGACATGAGTAAAATATTCTCTTTAACACTTTGACTCGAGACAATAGTGGCCCTACATATTTGGCACGCCATATGATAGCCATAGCTCTGTAGGAAACAGTTGTATAATGTTGACAATCAGATATATCGATCCTGCACTCGTGATTTTTCTCACTATGAGAACCGTCAACCCACGTCGGTTGTTTATTTATTTTTATCATTTGTTTTACCCATGGATGTAATAACTTTATTTTAAAAAGAATACACACAATTATTATTTTCTAATTAACAAAATAAAATTCAATCTGTGAACGAAAAAAGAGTATCTATGTGATGCATGAGGACAGTTTCTATAACAAAATATTACACACAAAGACATTCACAATTTAATACCAGCCATCGCAATTAAATTTTTTTTTTTTTTTGAGATTTTTGTTTTCTTCAGGTAAAATAAAATTTTCTTTCAGCAATTTGTTTGATAAGCATAAATGCTTACAGTTACATCTCCATAAAATACAAATGCTTTTATATGAATTTTCACTCTTAAGTATGGTTTTTAGGGAAATGACAAGTTTACACATCTCATAAAGTTGGTTTGCTTAACACCACTGGAACACATTGATTATTAATCAGCGGTTATTGGATGTCAAACGCACTGTTATATCTACACTTGGTCACAAAAGAAACCCGCTACCACCAAATAGGCTACACTTAATACAAAATAACAGCAAGGGATCTTTTATGCAACCGCAAAAAAAATATGATGACGTAAATTAATTTTACTTGAGGTTTTTAGATGAGCGAAGTCAATTGCGAGGGCTGAACATACAACTTATAATAACAACAATGTGTGCATCACAGGGAATTTGACAATAATCAGAGGTAAGCTTTGCGGATGTGTGAACCTTGACGTGGAAGTGAAAGGTCATGGGGGTCAAGTGTATCGGACAAGTTTCCACAAGCCATGTGCGCCAGAATACTGTCCTCTGAGTCATTCTGTACGACCAGGACCTCACCAGCTTTAGCCTCGTTTTCAGTTGCGTGCTCCTTGTCATCAGTCTCGTGCACTTTGTCATCAGTTTTGCTATTTTTGTCATCAGTTCTGTGGTTGTTTTCATTAATTTTCCCATGGTTGCTGTTATCAATGTTTGTTGATTGTGTGATGGAATTCACTGGAATTTGACTGGTTTGGATTTTAGTAGTAGTTTTGGGAGTATCTTGAAGATATGGGATTTTGGGAGGTTGAAGCTTTTGCCAAAAATTTGATCCTGAGGTTTTGCATTAAAAGTGGGAAAGAAAAACTCTTTATTATTTTTGTCACATAATAAAATTCAAAATTTCACACAAAAACATGCCTATTTCAAATAGAAAATATATAAAACGCATTATTAATTACCAACTATATGAAAAATGTCAATAACATAAATCAAAATAAATAGTCATCCCTTTTACATATATTGCCAGTTTGAACACATGCATTCTTTAAGTCATATATTAATGAAATAAGTACTGTTTTATGGCATATGCAACTGTGTATAGTTAGTTTCACTGCATATATTTGATGGAATCAGTTTTTTTGCAATTCCAATGCCATATTAATAAATAAAGTTTGTTTGTTTAACGACGCCACTGGAACACATTTGATTATAAATCAGCGGTTATTGGATGTCAAAACACGGTAATATCATCACTTGGTCACAGAGGAAACCCACTGCTGCTACTCTTCTTCGAATAACAGCAAGGGATCTTTTATGTGCACACACCACAGCCTTTGGGTTCATTGAGAAGAATAGATCCTTCGACCTATCGAGCCTTGGGCGGACACTTTTGCGTTGAGCTCCCCACCGCTCCCCCATATTAATAAATATATAAGATGAATACCAACCAGTATGGTCGTTTTGGCCAGGCGAGTTGACGATGGAGCGTGTCGGAGTGGCAGCAGGACTCGGAGGTTCGAGAATGTCGCGATACTTGGAAACCATCAACACAGATGAGAAATACACAATGGCCAGTGCCAAGAACTGAGCTTGTTTCGTTTCCTCCTGCAACGAACCAAACAAACAAATCTTGTATCAGAAACATAAAACATAATCAACGAGTTGTGGAGCTTTTAATCACAAATAAGTTTGCAGTAAACGTGTACTGTAAAACACTAAATCAGCCAAAACAAAACTGGTTTCTTTATACCGTGGTGTAACATTCTACTGTTTGATACTTAAACAATGTGAGGGAACTGCCATACAAAAGTCATGATCTCGCTCCGCAACTTCACAATTCCCACAGTTGCAGGTTCCATTTCAATGTTGCATGACGTCACTCTATATCTGAAGAAACTGTCCATACACATTTGCATATGTCCATTTCTCCTGTTTAATTTGTTTCTTCCCATTGGTTGAATACTGTAGCATGTTGTAATAAATAGAATACTATACTTGTACCCGTGAGAAACCTGATACATTACAACTTGTGTTTTTTTTCCATCCTACAATACTCGCATTCTCTCATGTTGTACGATTGATAACAAACTCGTGCAGTGTACTCTATATTAAAACAGTACTCATAACCTACCACGTCTCTATAAACAACCGCTCTCAGACGATTGACATCAATTTCTTGCAACAGTTTCTCTGGGTCTTTAATAGGTGACACCTGGCCAGAAAGATTTTCTACAATGTTCTGAAATAAAAGGTAAACATAATTATATTATAATAATATTTTAACAAAACCCATATTATTTTGATACTTATTTTAATGTCGACGACACCAAAAAAGCTTCAATTTCCTCTCTAGATGTTAAAATAAGAGTTAAAAATTTAAATAAGAAATAAACAATTAAAACTAAATTTTAATGTCACTGAAAAATATTGTCAAATTGTTTTATTCTGAACATAGGCTTCAATATACTAACGTACCCAAACGTACTTAAAATCAAAGTAAATGTCTTTCCATCCATGCTTATTGCATATGGAAGAGAAGCCATTCTTACCTTTGTAGATGGGTGAGATCCACCTATAAGAGATTGAATGGGGTCCACACCATTGACAGTGGTTCCTGACGCTGATGGTGTTAACTCTGTTGGCGTGCGAGGAGAATACCGGTGACGACATTCCAGACAGTTCCGTACAGCTGACGTACAAACTACAAAACAAATAGACAAATCAAAATGAATATATTGATTATTAGTCAGTGGTTATTGGATGTCAAATGCACAGTCACAGAGGAAAAATGCTGTCACACATAGGAAGGACGAAGACAATTTTAAATAGCAAATTCCTTGACCTCGTTTCAGATGTTTATCTATGTTTATTCATGACATATTCTGGTTTTAGTTAATGTATCATCTTGACAAAGAACATAAACTACTGTTTGTGACAAGCTTGGAATCATAACAAACAGATATGAAGTGTCCATATCATTTTTTTTATGTCTGATAATAACATTTCCAAATCAAATTCACTAAATAAAATTGATGTTAGAAGAAAAGAAAAAAAGGAAAAAAGAATACTGATATGAAGTGTATTAAAATTCCAAATGTTCATACCAAGTCTGAGACATTGTCGAAGGATTCCGCCAGCTGGCATGTTTTTCTCCGTTTCTAACTCAGCGAAATTAGTTGAGCTGGCGAACACCAGGATGTCCGTCATGAACATGATACGCTGTAGGATGGACACAGCTTGCTCAATACTCAGTCCCTGGTTAGGCTCTAATATCTCTATTTCACCCTGAAAACAAATAAACATGTATAATATCCAAGTTTCTATATTTATTAATATATAAACAGTCAAGATTTTAGATTCCATTAATATGGGCATAGCATCAATATTTCCACTTTTTTTTTAAATGAGAATTTATATTGAAGGTCCGTGCATAAATGTCAATTTGTTTCACAATCCGAACAATGTTTCGGAAGGTTGTTGGAGAGGATGTAAAAGCCAAGTTCGGATTATTTTCATATAAAAAAAACCAACAATCCACAGTTGATTAATATTTCATGTTAAGATTAGAAGAGGAGGGAGGGAGTCAAGCCCAATCCTAATTTTGTTTGGGTTTTGCACGATCACTTAAGATTACCTGAAAAGTAAACAGCAAGTTTTTCCTGACTGCAAACAATGATGTCATTTCATTTAGATAAAAACCTAAACAATGTAATCTGGTGTAACTCGGTAGATTAACCAAACACATTATTGCTTCACAAAATAAGGGACCCGTGACCCCATCTTAAATTTACTAAATGTTTTTTTTTCACTAGCCATTGGACAGGGTAACATGAAAAATTTACTTGCTTAAAATTCATTATCCGTGTTAATATAGGTCTAACGTATTTGATTTGTTATCATTATTCTTACTGATTTTCCTATTATATAACAATCAGAATGACGTGAGTTGATCGATCAAGTAAAAGATACATACGTTTGGTGAGGTAGCGGCTGCCAGGAGAGGTAGAAGACCTCCACACGACGTGATCAGGTTGTCTGCCAGCTGTGATATCATGTGTGTAACATTCACAACGTACACGTGATTCTCAGCAGCATTCACAAAGTCTATCACATTCTTCGTGCTGTGACTGTAAAACAACAGGGGACAATTATAACAAAACTTACAGATTTTTGCGTAATGTAATGGCGCAATGTCATGTTGAATATGCGTAACTGATACATAGTTTTAACAACAAAAATGATGCGAGTTGCATGGATTTGCAGATATTGTGCCTTAGTATGAAGTATAACTTTGGAAATGGAGTAAATTATTTTTATCACAGTAACAGTGACAGCGAAAATGAGGGGCGAAAGTCAAATCCCGACCATACAAGAAATGTGTACAAGCTGACTTTACAATGCTTTCTGAATGTCGTACTTCACAAACAGTACAAATCAATATAACACAAAATAAAATTAAAATGGTGAACAGTTTATATTTATTGTTTCATGTTACGTTGTTTGATGAATTTGAGTTTTCTAGTCATATGTAATCAAAATTGGTTCCCTTTCACACTGGTATTTTTCCAAATTAATCCAGTACAAAGGGAAAATATCTTTTAAAAAAGTTTGGCAGTCTAAGGTATAAGACCCATTTTTAACTTTTCTGTTCACCTATAGACAAAGCTGTTCATCTTAAATTATGTTACCTTTTCCACACTTGTATATCTGTTTCCACAGCAAACAACAAATCTGACAACAATTTCTGATGTAAATTTGACCAGCGGAACTCTGGAATTCTGAACGGTGGTGCCCTAGGCCCAGGACTAAATATAGTACGACTCTTACGACCCTCCTCGCTACTCTTTCCGACAGACGACGGTGGCTGTATATGTTTACCATCTCTGTCAGCATGCGATCCACCAACAGCACCACCTTCTCCTCTAGCGTTCTGTTCGTGTTCGGCAACATAATCTGATTTTGATTCTATACTATCGACAACTTCGTCGAGAATGTCTTCCAAAACGTCGACCACCTCGGCTGGATACTGTTCTCGCAGTTTGTCCGTCACAGAACTGACTTGTTCGTTATCACATATACGCTTCTCTACATCGTTCTTTTCCTCACTCTGTGCGTTTTCTTCCTCGTCTTTCTCTACGATTTCCTTCGAATCTGAACTCTTGCTTTCAGAGTCCTCGGAAAGAGTTCCGTTAGTGGCAGTCGTTTCTGGTTTGGTTATTTCAGATATTTGCACTGTTGATTTTGGCACCGACTTGTTGTCCATCTGCGAGTCTGAGATACCCGAAATGGTGCTGATGGGCAGCTGTCGTCTGACGCGGGGGTCGGTGACGTCGTCAGCCCGCTGTTGCTCGTACTGCTTGTACATTCTCGACATGTGCAGCTTAAAATCCTCATAAGCAATCTGAATCAGAGGAGACCATCGTTAAAATTTGTTAATCAATTGTAAAAACACATATGAAATACCATTCGAGCACAGCGAATAAGTATACATTAGCTATTGGATGTCAAAAAGTTAGTCATTTTTATCCATGGTACACAAAGTAAACCTACTAATTTTTTCCATTATCTGCAACGTATCTTTTACATATACTTCTCTCACAAACACCCATTATGGTCCTGTTTTTACTCCGTCGTAGTTCCTTTTATGCAAGACTACTAAGATTGTTTCTAAAGGTGGAGCTTTTGAAATGTTTGTAATTGCATGCAATTCACATTTAACTGTATGCGATTACAAACATCTCAAAAGTTCCACCCTTAGAAACACTCTAAACAGTTTTGTATAAAAAAATTATACGGGAGTGAAAACAGGACCAATTTTTTCACAATATAGACAAACAATTACTATGAATGTTAAACCTACTCGCTACAGACAAGGATGAAATAATGTTGAAAACAGCGCACCTTGGAATGTAAAATGGCCAGTGTGTCTATCCAGACCCTCCAGCCTCCATACTCGTATTTGATGGCGTGATGCAGCAACATGCGGAACAAAGACATCACCATGTCGGTGATCTTCTCCTCCTCACTGTTCTTAGGGTAGATGTGCGCCAAAGAGAACAGCCAGTCCTGCCACACCGACATCTGTAGAACAGTTCTGAAAGGGGATGCGTCATTCTGATTAAATAAGGCCGAACAAAAAATGTTGCTTGTTTGCTATTACATGTGGGAAAATTATAGGGTAGGTAGGTAGGAAAAACATTTTATTTTCGAAAATAATTTTATGTATGGTTATTAAATAGGAGTTCATAGGTGTTAATAGTTTTGGAATGTTTTTGTGAAAATCGTTGTTATATTTAAAAATTGTTTTTAGAAAACAAGAAAAAAAATTTAGGTTCAAATTAGGGTCGGTCGGGTAACCGAAAACAAACAATATTTTATGATACGCCTAACATAACTTGAAACAAATCTGTAGCACAGTACTGCAAATAACATGTTACAATTAACATGATTTTCAATGCAACCAGTTATATTCGCAATAGAATAACATGACATTCAATGCAACAAGTCACAATTATAGAATTGCACATTCCCCGAGTTTGAAGATGGATGCCATCATATAAAGATCAACAAGAATATGTTACCCAATTACATGTATTATTATAACAAACAATACTATCTGGACCTAAACAAAACATATACAAATTAGATAATAAATATCATTGATGTATTACTCTACTTGTTATTCCTATTATTCCTATTACAAAACTTACCTGCGATTATCCTTGTTATTATTGCACAGTATCGTCAAATCTGACAGGAATATTCTCTTGACATCCTTCACTTCTTGACACTGCTTCGACTGACGTATCATCGTTGCAACAACCTTCAGAATCGCTTTAAACACACACAAACATTTCGTGACAATATTATATACTATTACACAAATCATTGTCATTCTAAAACGAATAAGACGAAAGATCTGAATCACTGATAAAGCTGAAAATACACAGAACAAAATGCAATACAATTACAAATAGTAGCATCACTAAACAATACAAATATTTCTTACATGTCTTAAATAGCAAATGTGTATTAATAAAATAAATAATGAACACCACCGCAATCTCATTTTGCCTTCTTGTCTTCAAAAATAAATATGTAATCCATCAAATGGATGCCACCGGACACCCAAATTAGTCTGAAGTCCACTGCATGCATATGGACATATTTTGGTGAAATTGAATAAAATAAAATTGTCAACTAGTTAGAAGAATTACACTAAAATATTAAAATAGCACATAGACATTTGAAATTAGTCTTACCTGAATTTTCTATTTTATAATGTGACTCTGGCTCTGTTTGTCTTTTTCTCATAATATTCATGGAAAGCCTTTCAGTCATAAGCTACAAGCAAATACGAAGCAAAGGGATAAAAGAAATATTAAAACGGTCCATGAAATACATGTTTATAAAATATAATATATAGATAAAACCACATATATATGTTTTTCTGATTTCTGTATTTCACGAGTGTATTTCGTGCTGGAAACCCCGATGCCGCAGGCAGAGGGGTTTCCAGCACGAAATACACGAGTGAAATACAGAAATCAGACAAACATATTATGTGGTTTTATAT